>JAUTBT010073710.1:0-13464 GCA_032361225.1 Lepetodrilus schrolli
ATTCATTGTGGGGCAGGAACGAATCCTAGATACGATCAGGTTCTCGGTCACCCATCCACGTACCAGCCGAGCTAGAATGTGCTTCACTTTAACCTGAGCGGTCAGCCGTGCACGGGACCATGTGCCACCATACTGACCTGCAAGTATTCCTATGCGTAACTTTATCAAATGTCGATTCATACGTTGATGTTTTCTTCTTATAGAGAAGTATTTAAGCTTGACATTAGATGACAAAGAGATTATTAACCTTGCATCTTTAGATATTGTTTATATCCTGCACTTAGGGATAGTCTTTATGTATTAGACTTGCTGAAGCTCATCTAATACAAAGATTATCCCTAAGTGCAGGATATAGAAAATATCTAAAGACACGAGGTTAATAATCTCTATTTAACTGTCAGACGTATCGTCATATATATTGTATAAGAAGTGTTCCATCAATACCCAGCCCTACAATCCATAACAACTACAAGCAATCGTGAAGACATATAAACTTGAGCATGACCATGTGATGGACGCACAGATAGCATTCTTATTACTTCTATGCGGAACTGTTGAACTAAAATCGATAAAACTAACAGCACGTCTCAACTCGAAAATCACTGAATGAAAATTTCCCTCTTAGATGAAAAAATACCCAGAATGCATAGCAGAAAAGGCGAGAGCCATGGAAAGTCTAGCCAATGATAGTTCAGCTACGTGAAACCTGCACAAAGCAATGAATTATTTACCCAGTGACAATAAAATAATCAATAATCTGATTGTTGTCGATATACAATTAACACAAGTGCCATGTTTCACACACAGAACACTGGCGACTGGCGACACACTGGTGACACACTAGGTATAAACAAAAATTGTATTGAGGTTTAGAGCAGCTTTCAAGATTCTTTCACTTATATCACAGCTTGTCAGTTTAGGGCAGGAGGAAACCTGCAACATCCATAGCCCTGAATGTTGCAGTAAACCTGCGAGCACCAGCTGGTACTGACAATACCAATGATATCTGCATTGCCACTCTACAGACATCGCATCCTATCAATATCGCGTCAGAAAGGTAACTTTCGCGAATATTGATGCTGGCTTCTTGGGCAGCATTTGAACCTGGAACCTTTGGGTCTGAAGTCCAACGTTCTCCTGCCCCGACACACTAGGTGATGCCAGCATTACAATTAGGTGGTGATGCCAGCATTACAATTAGGTGGTGATGCCAGTATTACAATTAGGTGATGCCAGCATTACAATTAGGTGGAGGTGATGCCAGTATTGCAATTAGGTGAGCCAGCTTACAATTAGGTGGAGGTGATGCCAGTATTACAATTAGGTGATGCCAGCATTACAATTAGGTGGAGGTGATGCCAGTATTACAATTAGGTGAGCCAGCATTACAATTAGGTGGAGGTGATGCCAGTATTACAATTAGGTGATGCCAGCATTACAATTAGGTAGAGGTGATGCCAGTATTACAATTAGGTGATGCCAGCATTACAATTAGACGATGCCAGTATTACAATTAGGTGATGCCAGCATTACAATTAGGTAGAGGTGATGCCAGTATTACAATTATGTGATGCCAGCATTACAATTAGACGATGCCAGTATTACAATTAGGTGATGCCAGCATTACAATTAGGTGATGCCAGTATTTATCCCTTTTATTCAGGAACATCAACATACCAGTGCCAGCGCTAACCCTGCCAGGATATCAACATGATTCTATGCACTACTAGAGGAAATGCAGATTAAACATGTCAATAAAAGGGCAAAAATATCTATATCTTTACAACAATAATATTTCGACATACAATTAGACTACACAAAGTTTAGTGGTGCTAATGTCAACCTGGTCTCTGAAAAGTCTACCACATATGTTTACAATGTATCCTTTATTGTTCACAAATCTACCCAAATATCTACCCTTAGCGTTTTACATTTCAACATACTAAATTGTTATCTAATATATCAATCATTAGCTTCTACAATGTCTACAACTAATGTCAAAAGAGACTGTAAGTTGACATGCGATTCACTCAAAATACAGTGACATAAACTGATCAAGCATCTCCTTTCAATGTTTGTGTGTATAAACTATAAGTATGAGGTGTTTTTGTGTACGAGACTGTAGACTGTGTTGTAGCCTATGCTGTAGACTAAGTTGTAGCCTATGTTGTAGACTAAGCTGTAGACTAAGTTGTAGACTATGTTGTAGACTAAGCTGTAGACTATGTTGTAAACTAAGCTGTAGACTAAGCTGTAGACTAAGATGTAGATAATGTCAAAGACTATGTTGTAGACAAAGCTGTAGACTATGCTGTAGACTAAGCTGTAGACTGTTGTAGACTAAGCTGTAGACTAAGCTGTAGACTATGTTTTAGACTATGTTGTAGACTAAGCTGTAGACTGTTGTAGACTATGTTTTAGACTATGTTGTAGACTAAGCTGTAGACTAAGCTGTAGGCTAAGCTGTAGACTAAGCTGTAGACTGTGTTGTAGACTGTGTTGTAGACTGTGTTGTAGACAACATAGTCTACAGCTTAGTCTACAGCTTAGTCTATGACTCAAAGCTGTAGACTAAGTTGTAGACTAAGCTGTAGACCATGTTGTACACTATGTTGTAGACTAAGTTGTAGACTAAGCTGTAGACTAAGCTGTAGTCTATGTTGCAGACTGTGTTGTAGACTATGTTGCAGAAGTTGCAGACTATGTTGCAGACAAACCTGTGTCTCTGTCCTCGTTCTTATCGATCTCTCCCTTCTGTAGTTGCAGCTCCTTCCTGAGAGTGCTGATGGTCGCCGCCCTCTCCTCTTGCTTGATGAACTCCACCAGGTCATATGGCCGGCGCAGGTTGAACACTGAGTCTGCCTGGAACAGAACACCTCCAATGTTGACCTTCTAGTGCTACACAAATGTACACCTGGTTGTTCTGGAGCTGCATCAATATTGAATAATTAAGAAATATGAAAATTACTGTAAATCAGGAAATTAATGCGAGCAGGATATTAATGCGAAAAACGCGATTGGGTTATGGTCGCATTTAATTCATACGCATTATGGAAAATAATGAAAGGTACGTCCGGGAAAAAACATGAATAGAGGCCTGGTCGATCGCATTTAATTGTTGTCGCATGTGTGTCTAAATGCTTGAGGTCGCATTAAATTAGTGACGCATTAATTTCCTGATTTACAGTATACTTGTAAACGCTGTCCTTACAAAAGAAGAAATTGGTGATGATTAATAGTACCTTGTTCTGTTCTAATGTTTGATGTGCAATACACCATGTCATACCTGCTATGTGATACATTTCTTCCGTACTGATTTTATGTATTTCTGTTTTCATGCAGTTGTGGATTTTGCTGTTAATCCTTGTCACGCCCGTAGCAGTTACCGTGTTACCCAAGAACTCCAGGGCTACCCGGAGAGTTGGCGACATTCCAGCCCTTTCCAAGCACCACAACATCAGGAACAGAGTGGCCAATACCTGGAAGAACCTACAAGAGAACAAGTCACTGTCGAAAGATCCGAGGAGTCATGAAAATCAAGTGACCAAATTATCCCAAGCGAATTCCGGAAGTACTGAAGAGCTCTCAAGGATCCGGATGACTCCTGCAAAGTACCAACATCCGTTTTCAAGAACATCCAGATGGAATCATGCAGCCAGGGAACCATCCAGTCAGATCAGAGTTCCACGAATGACCTCGATCCAAAGCGCACTGATAGAACAGCGTGAACTGAAGGAAATCTTGGCGATATTGCTGCGCAGTATCTTCAATGACTTACACAAAGTTGGTTCTTCAGCTTCCGGTTATCGTCTCGTGGCGAACCACATTGGTGGCGGAAAGCATCATTCAAATTCAAATTCATATTCTCGGTCTGGAACATCCCTTCACAGCACTCGGTCACAAGAGTTGGATAAACACGTGTTCCGGCGAGCTGCTGACTCTCAGCGCATCATCGAATATTTGGACAAGGTAGAGGTGAAATCCCATGATTCCAGCACATCCGCCCCTACTACGTCCTTGTGGGAGGATTATGTTAATGGGCATACAAAGGACCCGGGACATGCTATGACACTACAAGAAAAACTCATGAAAATTCTAGCTTTCATCCTCAACCCTTTCGGAATTGGTGGAGCCATCAGTAACGCCAGATCAAAAAACCATTGGCCAACACCGCCAAATATGCTTACTTGGCACAAAATAATCAACACACATATGCGCAAGACAAAAAAACACTAAACGATGCTTATGACTAATACGTTAGATTGGTTAAAATCTAACGGGCAGAATTTAAAGAATCAAAACAAGAAAGCAAGCTGTCAAACATGTATATGTAAACTACATCATTTGAATGTTGTGAAGAAATGTGCATATACGCATCTATTGAATGTTCTAGTCCGATGGTATCATGCACTTGTGGATAGGAAAAATCGACATTAATTACTATTAACAAACTTATAAAGAACTATGAGTCTTCTAGTGCTGATGTGATTGCATCAAACATACAGCTAACGAACTCATGTAAAGAATTGTAATCAGAATCAAAGCCATGAGACTGTTGTGATATTTGCTTACGGTGGTAGCTAGCAATTTTAATTGAATCGAAACTTTTATTCGGATTAAATCTGTTGATATGTGTTGTTGTATTCCGTCTATAAGAACAGTGGTGTTTATATCATAAGAATGGTTGTCACCAGTAGTTATGTATATGCATGTATCATAAATCCCACGAAATTGCTTCTGTGGTTTTTACCCATAAAACTATCATGGATGTTATTGAACTAATACTGGCCTTACGTGAGCATGATGATGTCACAGCTCTTGCTACGCTCACAATTCAAAGTGAAATGTGTGTGAAAATATTAATGAGTATGTTTTAGTCATATATTTTGTATCAAGGCCATTGGCCCATATACATATACCTCTAATTAATTAATACATCATAAAATCACAGAATATGAATAATAGTCACGAGTTTACATTAATATTTTGTTGTTTTGAAGTTCAAATTCGGAAATAGAAAACGGAGCATTATTTTCCGGAATAAACAAGTAGATGGTTCTTAATAAATGTAAACTGCTGACATCCCGCTTACTATTAAACCTAGCAATTGACAATACCATCACTAAAATGTTCACTTCTCTATATACTTCCATGTAAATCTCGCCGTATTAATGTTCATACTGATTGTATGATGTAACGCCAGGGAGTGACCAATAAATGACTTTACAGGTAAAAACGAATATTATACATGTATATGGATTGGTGACTGCCTGGGCGATGATGATATAAGCAAATATTCAGTCTCAGCGCGGGATGGCAGCTGGTAGGTACTATTACACGTGATCAGGGACCAGGATGGGACAACGCTAGGATGTGAGCCAATGAGCCAATGATGCATATGGAAGACGTCCATCAATCATCTACTGCGCGTGTTGCATACTTAATATAGTATGCCCTGCAACCGTTATCTTGGCAGGCTAAAACACGAGTCTATATTACGACAATCCAGCAATGTGTTACGAGTTCACCACACTGCTGTCACTCAAAGGTTTGCAGAGGTAATTTAGTAAAAGAAATCTCCATACACGTCAATAGTGGCCTTTCCCTTAGAGCTTTCACTTGGCGGAAACCTACATAGCTACACGATGCTGTGATATACATGCATGAGAATAGTATACCATATTTAATCAAATATTATATCGTAAGTTGTCAAACAGGGGCGTATCTATCAAATGAGTTTTCAAACAGTGGCGTTCTAGGGTTGTAAAGACAAATATGGTTAGTATGATATGATTGGGATTTTAAAAATATTAATTTTATTATTAAAGTTACAATACTATTTTCTTTTCATAGGGTTAATGCCTCATTGCTTAATATCCAGCAGCTAGAGACAAAAAAGTCTTACTTTACGAATGTGTTTATAGTTTATAGTTTTACTTTTTTTTACAAATTATTATAAGTAAAAAAAAGAAATCATTTTAAAAATTCGAAATAAATGCCTACGAAGCATCATGATAAGGACTAATTAATAAAGCATATTTTTATTCATTCAGATAAATATATGAACATTGGTAAACATTCAAACGAATACTAGTGTGTAGCTTATATAAATATCGCTCTTCGACAACAGTAGGCTTATACCAATATGTAGTGTTACTAACACGGGGTCCACTTAATATTCACAAGCATACGCGCGAGAGCAATACGACTCCTCTCATTGGCTGTCTGGCTATGGGTATCTGCCGCCATTGTTCCGCCGTCACCAAATCGCTGGATAAATGTGGATCCAACACTGAATACAATACGATTCCTATACGCTCTGATTCCTGATGATGTGTTCTAGTTTAGAGATTGCCAGTACTATTTTTCTTCACATGTTTGAACAATTCTTAGTGTAATCCATAATGACGTAGCTTGCACTCATAATTTCACTCATCACATTTTGTATTAGAAATGACAAAATGTATATTTCTTTTAAAACATTGTAGGATTCATACTTTAATATTCTAGTTTTGTAAATAGCATATCATGGTATACATTGACATCTCAACGCATTAAACTTGTCACTTAGCCTTTTTGAAGCTCCGTCATGTGGATATTAACACGTCAACTCTTGTAATAAATCAGGCAATGTGTCTTTCTTCAAAGAATTATTTATATATACATGTAAGCATTATATCCACAGAGAACCTTGTTCAGTCAATGTGTAGTATAATGTAAGAGGACTAACGGGAATAAAAAATGGCCCAAGATAAAATACAAGTGAGTAGACTTATAAATACATTTATACACTGTACCTATGTAATTGGAAAATTAATTATATCAGATATATTATATGCCGTATGTATGAATATATATGATCGTCGTTATTTGGCTAGATAAATGAAATATCGTAGGAAACGTTATTCATCTGTAACACTTAAACCATTACTTAATATATATATCAACATACCAAAACCTCCAGATAAAAAAAAAATAGTTTAAAATGGTTTAATAGTGGCATAGTAACATGTTGCTTCTCTGTCTCAACCATTCATGCTTTGCTTTAAACCATCCATGATTTCCTGCAAAGCATATTTCCAACAATGCATATAATTTAGAATAACAAAACCTACAAAATGAAGAAGAGACATGAGTCTAGTGGAGAGAATACACGTACATTACACATGCACGGTTACAGGTAATACAAAAATAATTATGTCGGCTACAGACACAGAAGGAACAGTATGCTCCGATAATTGTATATTTCTGATGATATTTCGATTTTTTTCCCGTTAGCCTAACGTGGGTCTCTTATATTAATAAGTGAGCCGAGCTGGGTGTCACAGGACATACCATTGAACTGAGCATTGTCCCCGCATACATACCTGGGTCTGGTACCTTGCGTAGAACACCGGTGGTAGTATTGTTCTTCAAATACAAACTATCATTTTTAAATGATGGTGTAAAGGTTTCGATATCAGAAAGGAACTAACTATTAAATAATATAGGATACTTTCAGAAAGGAACTAACTATCATTAAATATAATTATTTCAGAAAGGAACTATCTATTATTATATTGAATTATTTTCTAAAAGGAACTAACTATTATTATTTTATAGGATATTGTTTTTCAGAAAGGAACTAACTATTAGTATATATGATTCTTTCAGAAAAGGTCTAACTAATATTAAATAGGATTTAAGTGGAGTTCTATTTTCCCAATTAAGTTTCGTTCGTTTGACTATGTTAATGAAACTATTTGTTTGAGTGTTAATGACACTATTTGTTGAGTCTTAATGACACTATTTGACAAGTGACTCTACTGGCTTTACTTGTTTCCATGCAGATCTGGATACTATTGTTAGCCGTCTTCAGCCCCGTGGATGCTGCAGTAGTGCCACAGAAGGACACACATGGATTTCTGGACACTCCGAAACACCAAACTAACACCGGGGAAGGTTTAATCGATACCCGGAAGAATCTAGGAGGAAATCCGTCGCTCTCAGAAAATCCTAGGATAAATAGCATATCCGAACTGATCCCTCGAATTACTGGTGATTTGGCAAGAGCCATAAAATCAGAGAACTATCCAAATTTGGTTCCGGTAACATCAAGATATAGTGAAGTAGGAGGAGTCCTCTCCAATCATATCAGATCCACACTGGATAATCTGAAGAAAAGAGAAGAGGCTTATGAGCGTGAGGTTAAAGAAATCTTATCAATGTTGGTGCCAGATATCCTCAACGGGCTGTACAGTGGAATTGTTCCGTCTTCAACTGACTCTCCCGCGGCTAAGCAGCACGGTGGTGCAGGGGTTGGTTCTAGTTCACGATCTTGGCCTGGGCAAGGTCTTCCTGAGAAGCGGTCACGACACAGATACAGGCATGTGGTGAGAAGAGCTGCGGTTCTAGGATCTGTACATTCTGCGTCAAGGAATAGAACGGGCAAACTCCATGGAAAATATCCCCAGTATCCTTCAGCATCCAGACGAATTTTTCCTTGGCAAAGAAGCGGAAGTACTGTACATGCCACTGCATTGGAGGTTAAACTGAAACAAATTCTCAACTTTATACTGAACCCATATGCGAGTATTCGCCAACTTGAAACCAAACAGCCAGTTTCTGACAAACAAACTACACCCCAACCGCCACCTCGATTAACTACGACGCCAACGGCTTATCCTAAACACAACCTTACAGCTGCCGCAGCCAGTCAGACTATCATACTCAAGGAGATGCTTTTAAGTAAGGTTCCACTCGGGAGTCAGCGGATTCCACAGATGCCTTCCAAGGAATCACGTCCGTATGCTGGGGTGCCATCTGTCAAGCTTCAGCCTATCCAACCAACGCGAAAGCCGCTGACGCCTCAAACGACGCACGATTCTTCACCTGTTGAACCAACGCGAAGGCCGCTAAAGCTTCAATCAATACACGATGCTTCGCCTGTAGAGCCAACATCAAAGCCGCAAACGTCTCAATCGACACATGATGCTTCGCCTGTCCAACCAACATCAAAGCCGTTAATGCATCAATCAACACACGATGCTTCACCTGTCGAAACAACGGGAACACCGCTGACGCCTCAAACGACACCGGATGCTTCGCCTGTCGAACCAACGTCAAAGCCGCTAACGTCTCAATTGACACATGATGTTTCGCTTATCGAGGCAACGCGAACACCGTTAATGCCTCAATCAACACACGATGCTTCGACTATAGAACCAACATCAAAGACGCTAATGCCTCAATCAACACACGATGCTTTGACTGTCGAACCAACATCAAAGCCGCTAATGCATCAATCAACACACGATGCTTCGACTGTCAAACCAACATCAAAGCCACTAATGCCTCAATCAACACACGATGCTTCGACTGCCGAACCAACATCAAAGCCGCTAACGCCTCAATCAACACACGATGATTCAACTGTCGAACCAACATCAAAGTCGTTAATGCCTCAATCGACACATGATGCTTCGCTTGTCGAACTAACGCGAAAGCTTCTAACTCCTGTAGAACCATCATCAAAGCCGCTAACACCTCATTCAACACACGATGCTTCGCCTGTCGAACCAACGTCAAAGCCGCTAACGTCTCAATCGACACATAATGTTTCGCCTGACGAACCAACGCGAAACCCGTTAATGCCTCAATCAATACACGATGCTTCGCCTGTAGAACCAACATCAAAGCCGCTAATGCCTCGATCAACACACGATGCTTCGACTGTCAAACCAACCTCAAAGCCGCTACTGCATCAATCAACACACGATGCTTCGCCTGTCGAACCAACATCAAAGCCGCTAATGCCTCAATCAACACACGATGCTTCGACTGTCGAACCAACATCAAAGCCGCTAACGCCTCAATCAACACACGATGATTCAACTGTCGAACCAACATCAAAGTCGCTAATGTCTCAATTGACGCATGATGCTTCGCCTGTCGAACCAACGCGAAAGCTTCTAATACCTCAATCAACACGTGAAGCTTTGCCTGTAGAACCAACATCAAAGCCGCTAACGCCTCAATCAACACCGGATGCTTCACCTGTCGAAACAACGCGAACACCGCTGACGCCTCAAACGACACCGGATGCTTCGCCAGTCGAACCAACGTCAAAGCCGCAAACGTCTCAATTGACACATGATGTTTCGCCTGTCGAACCAGCGCGAAAACCGTTAATGCCTCAATCAACACACGCTGCTTCGACTGTAGAACCAACATCAACGCCGCTAATGCCTCAATCAACACATGATGCATCGCCTGTCGAACCAACATCAAAACCGCAAACGTCTCAATCGACACATGATGCTTCGACTGTCGAACCAACGCGAAAGTCGCTAACGCCTCAATCGACACACGATGCTTCGTCTGTCGAACCAACATCAAAGCCGCAAACGTATCAATCGACACGTGATGCTTCGCTTGTCGAACCAACATCAAAGCCCCTAACGTCTAAAACGACACATGATGCTTCGCCTGTCGAACCAACATCACAGTCGCTAATGCCTCAATCAACACATGATGCATCGCCTGTCGAACCACCATCAAAGCCGCAGACGTCTCAATCGACACATGATGCTTCGCCTGTCGAACCAACGCGAAAGTCGCTAACGCCTCAATCAACACACGATGCTTCGCCTGTCGAACCAACATCAAAGCCGCAAACGTCTCAATCGACACATGATGCTTCGCTTGTCGAACCAGCATCCAATCAGCCAACGCCTCAGTCAACACGTGATATTTCACACAAAAAGAAGACATCTCCATCACACTCACTTCTCAGCGAAAGTATGGGCTTAATCCAACAGGAACTTCGACTGATGTCAGTTCCAAACGTGTACTTGCCCAACTTGGCACGATCTAACGTTACAGCCTCGTCGAAACAAACTCGCCAAACCACGACGGGTAATAAAGAAGTCGTTAAAACAAGTGCAACCAGCACCACCACAACTACCAGCTTGCCATCTACTGTCAGCAGTCATAGGCAGCCTAATGTTCCAGGAGAGGATATGTACTACATGTTCACACAGACCTTATCCCAAGAAAAACGAGAACAGTTTCGGCGGCAATTACTGAGACTGCAAGAGAAACGTGAAAAGGAAAGACAACCTGTCTAAACGAACAAAGACTTTTGTGGGCACCCTTTCATAAAGCTCTCTTTTCAAAAAAGAGCCGATAGTGCTCTTGTATCTATCCATTTATTAACCATCGCGCTGACCACTACGAAAGTCCTATGGTCACTTTGTGGATATGACAACGTGACGAAACACTGGTCATAGTGATAAAACAGTTGTTGCTGGCCTTAATATCACAGCTTGGTAGAATGAGGCAGTTCTATTTTATATGCATAATAAGGTTTATGTTGTATGCGAATTATGATACGAATGCATATGGTTGATCAACATGTATTTTGTTATTATGGATGGTCATACCCGGTGCTTATATATATATACAGATATACATTTAGATACATATCTAGTTAGATGGTGCTGCTGCAGCTACTGTTGCTGTTGTTGATGATGATGATGATGATGATGATGATGATGGTGAACCTTGTACATGTATGTATATATAAACTATAGTATCCAGACTTCAATAAAAAGTATGTTCACAGGCGCCCAGTGTAGTGATTGTCTGGGTATTGGATAAACTTTTGACAGAATATATACGTGGAGAATCTAGATGTGAAAATAAAAAAAGGTTTCTAATTGATATGTTGGCGCAGTTGTGTACAAGCAGCAATATGCTATAGGGAAAGTATCCTGCAAATTCTGTATTCTGTTGGCTACTGACAGACAGTGTGCGGAGCTTGCAGTGTATTTCCTGGTACTTGAGGACTTCGTACCACAAGTACGTTAGGAATGAGTCCGACTCGACGTAGTCATTATCGGTACGCACGCATGTAAGAAGAACCACACAATAACAATATCAGACGTCTTCACAGGTAAATACTGATTAACACTATTCAATTCTGAAAAGCACATGGTAAGGTGAACGGATTTTAAATATGAATACACTGAAAGCCATTCATGTAGGGTGGTTGGTCGCAGCATTTAAGACAGTGTCAGTCAGACGTACAGGCGAACAATCTTTAGACGGACAGAACAAGTGAAGGCATAATCAGATGTGTTCGTCGTGTGTACGCATGTATGTGGATATTAAGGTTTGTACGTGGCTTACATCAAAAACATATTGAAGCATATAGAACACTTTCACATCTAGTGTCCTGGAGGTTTCCTTTGCATGACCTAGAACTGAAAAGTGCACACACACACACACACACACACACACACACACACACACACACACACACACACACACACACACAGAGTAAATTAAATGCATACAATTACAGATTAAGTTGTCGTTTTGGACCGCATTAGAGTTTAAAATGCTAAGTACATGCACTTAGCATACATATAATCACTTTTGTACTTCCAAATATCTATTTACCGCTGTAGGATAGGTAAAATTCTATTGCAGTTTATATTTCCGGTAAAACACGAATAATGTACTGTAATATCTCAATTTTCTATAGACTAATAGACTAAGGGGATAACTCTAATCATTGAACACGGTCAAAATAAGCTTTCACGACCACTGGACCGGTTCCATTATAGGAACGTAACATACATATTTAAAAATAATAAAATATGAAAACTATTGGGACATGCGGTTACGCTGGTTACTCAATATACTTGTGTACACACATCAAATTTACATACTTGCATGTAAAAATACGTTTGACCATGAAATATGTAAATAAACCCGTGATTGTATGCCTTTAATAGGTTTAACATAAACTAAGTGCATGATTGGAATCTGACTTGGGTGATTTTACTGTCTCTACAACTGCAAGTTGGTGATGACGTTATAAAATATTAGTGTATTCATTCCTCGTCTGGAGCGTTTAGAATATCTGTAAATGGTCGATAGCCTTACAGTTTTATACAATTAAAATAATTATTTTTGACAGATACGTGACATTTGTAAGTGGATGTTGATGGATATATACTTCATGTATGTATGTATGTATGTATGTATGTATGTATGTATGTGTATATGTATGTCTGTGTGTATGTATGTATGTGTATATGTATGGATGTATGTATGCATGTATGTATGTATGTCTGTGTATATGTATGTCTGTATGTATGTATGTATGTTGGTATCATGCTCACATGTACAAGTTCGTCTAAAGAGTTGGTCGAGAGCGCAAGTGATAAAATGCGGAAAACTAGCCGCAAACTATAAATTGGGGCTGAAATATGGAGGCCTAAACCCTATGTCGTGCTCTACAATATGGGCTCGAGTGATTCTTCCACCAGCTCTGTTCGGATGGGAGTCATGGGGGGCGTCTCTGTGCGGAAAAGACATCGCTGATCTCGAAATTGCGCAGCGTAAATTCTGCAGAAAGATTCAAGGACTAGATCGGAATTCACCTACTCCTATAACATGTGCATCTATGAATAT
>JAUTBT010073721.1:0-13463 GCA_032361225.1 Lepetodrilus schrolli
TGTTTCAGATATCAATGAATGCGACGAAGGGCTGCACGACTGTGAACAGCTGTGTGAAAACAACCAAGGCTCATTTACCTGTAGTTGCCAGACTGGATACTCGCTCAACTCCGATAACAAGACGTGTAAGCAAGGTATGTAAACATAAACATCCTCATCAAATAATTCATCATCAAGTGTGGTATTCCATTTAAATCTAACATATCATCAAGTGTGGTATTCCATTTAAATCTAACATATCATCAAGTGTGATTCCATTTAAATCTAACATGCATTTAATTGCAGATGGAACGGGAAATCTTTGCGCACCTACTGTTTGCCAATATGGGTGTCTGTCATCTACAAAGACGTGCTTCTGTTCGACTGGCTATGAACTGGAAGACGATAACGTAACTTGTAAAGGTCGGTAATTGGCGGATTTCACAGAGCATATACAAGTTGTTAAATTTAAATTACAAGTCATTATCTGAAGGTAGGGCGTACTTCATAAAACATGTACAAGTTAGTAGCGTGTACAGTTCACAGAAATTGCATAGGTTAGTACTAGGTGAATTTCATGGAACGTTCCCGTGATTTCCCCGATGAATTTGGTGTACACATCTATCGAATGAAATAGATTGTATCATTGTTCTATGTAGAGATCCTAAACAGTTTGCGCAAGTTTCTCTCTAGATGTGTGTCAGGGGTAACACATGAAGTGAGTCCTGAACAGAATTAAATACCGCTGGGGTGCGAGGATGTGGCTAAGGTTACCTTAGAGCTACGTCATTTCGTACAGGAGTTTACCGGCTGGATTATTGCAACTTCCTCCTCAATGGTGCTAAGTCAACAGCCTATCTAAAGAGGATAGGGCATACTGCAGTCCATATCATCACACGAACAAAGCGATCTGACCATATCACCCCAGTACTGAAACAGCCGCACTGGTTCAACAGATCAAGTTCAAGATTATGACTGACCTTCCACTGCGTATATAATTCAAACTACCCTACATAAACCTCTCACACTGTGTTATTAACCTAGCCGTTCCTTGTTCTTAGTAGGCCTTAATGAAATAATGTAGCTCAGTCTCTCCATATCTCTGGAACCCCTTTCATGTAATCAGCTGTTTAAATTCTATCAGATATCAACGAGTGTGAACAGAATATCTGCACTCAGAAGTGCAATAACAGAGACGGCAGATATTCGTGCGTCTGCTACGTGGGATTCGTCCTTGGTGACGACAAAACATCTTGTGACTGTAAGTGTCTATTATATCTCTTACAGAGAGCGTATTATGGCCATAGGTACCATTGCATGTTACTGTGTAGTGATGTGCTAGCTTCAGGTTCTATCGCTTGCGTGCCATGCCTGACTAATGATAGGGGCGTATCATTATTATTCGTTATGTACACATAATTTATCTATTTGTCTATTTGGCAACTAGCTATATTTTCCGCATGTCCCAGTGATTTTCAATATTTTAATATTCTATGCATTTTTGTTCTACCATGCAGCGGTGAAAACCTTTTTGGCAGTACGAACGCGATTGGATGTATGTCAAGGGAATGTACTTTGCAGGTGTAGCTAAGATCTAGCTAAGATCCAAAACGAGCCTAAATATATGTGTTGTATACCTTAAAAGTCGATGCTGATCTAGTGTATAATATGTTATTTGGGGATAGTAGTATATCTTATCCGGCCCATGGAATGATCACTTTGCAATACTAACATTCTCTGGAACTGGTGTGTGTAGAGGCAGTCTCATCATGTCATCATACTTCCAGCCTGCCCCACCCTGATGTATGGACCTGACTGCTCTCAGAGGTGCGACTGTGGTGACAGGGCTGACCGCTGTGATTCGGTCCGCGGATGTATTTGTAAGAGCGGGTGGACAGGCGACAAGTGCGACGTGGATGTAGACGAATGTGAGCAGGGTATGGTTACCTGCGTGTTGGGATCGACCTGTGTCAACACTAACGGGTCCTTTGTATGCAATTGTCAGACTGGATATATAAAAGCAGCCAATTCATCGTGTGTTGGTGAGTGTATGCATAATAACGAATCTTTAAAATAGCAATTTGGTCAGCCATGAATGGTTCAATACCAATTTATTAAAGTGTCAAGAAATGTTTTGCGTGCAATATTACTTCTTCTTTTAAAAAAATGTATTTTTTCTACTTACTACTCACTGGAGATAATATGAGAGAGAAAACTTCTACAAATTATATGACGCTGTATCGCCAATAACACCAGTGCCCCATTCCTAATAATATTTAGTTGTTCTAAAAATAGACTGACCCGATGACGAAATTCGCGCATAACATTCACGTAAGGTGTTCACCATTGTAATATAAGAGCGTAAGTAAAATTAATTGTCTTTTTCTAGATTAGTAAAAAAATAACTGGAAAAAGAATCATAGTTATCTGGGAAATATAGTAATATACTAATCGAGCATGTGTAATAGCCGCCCTATTAGTGACCATTGACATATTCAAGAGTAGTGCCTATTTCATACCTGTATATTGAGCCGTTTTAGTTCTATTACAACTGATTGTAGGCTATGTACCGATGACTAGATATGTAGTTCCTCGCCTGTTCAGTCTGTTATTTTTCTGACAATACTAGTATCATCTATGCTCATCAATGATCGATTCTGTTCACCAGATGTTAACGAGTGCGACAATGAAAGGAACTCTTGTGTCCAGGAGTGTACAAACACGGCGGGGTCGTACATATGCACGTGCAGAGTCGGGTACAAGAAGGATGGGGAGAACTGCACTGGTAAATACACATGAAGGTTCAGATGACGTCATATCCAATGTGTTTTTAAAATAATATTATTTGTGTTGTTGTAGTTGCGTGTCCAATTGCAGCTCTCACACGACGCGTCGAGTAAATTGTGAAGATAGTATGACTCTCCAGCAGCAGTATAGCACATTCTGTGGGAATTATTTAGCTATGTCTACTTCCGGTTCTCCTTCCAGACGTCGACGAATGCTCCTCAGGCCAGAACACATGCAGTCAACTGTGTTTCAACGTTGACGGGGGCTACAACTGTGACTGCGAAGTCGGCTTTAGGCTTAAAGATGACAGGAAAACTTGTGGTAGTTATCAATTAATGCTCTATGCCATTAAAATATATAATAGTCAATTATAACTGTTAATGATGTAAGGTCTAATAATTCTTCAGTTTCATAATTATTTTCTTTCCAAATCAATGACCATCATAATAGTATTCCCATCTGGAGAGAGAAACACACAACTTTCCTGTATTCAACCATGTTTGAAGTTAATATTAATCATTATCTAACACCACTGCATTAACCTGGAACTGTAACGAGGTAACCTTAACTTCATCATTAACCATAGTAGTATCTGTTTGTGGAAAGCATGGATAAGGCCCTATACTGGTATCTATACTAGTATCTACAGAACAAAACTTAACATGTTTAGCACCCGTTATCTAGAGGGGTGGCATGCTTCCAAAACTTTCGAAATGTAGGCATTACGAAGTACGATTTCGTGGTATCTATAAAAAAAAATTAAAAAATGATATCAAGTGAGGTCTGGAGGGTATGCTCCCCGAATTTTCGAAATGTGGGTATTATAAAATGCGATTTCCTGGCATCGGTAGTGATATTGATGGGTTTTATCACCTAAATTTTAGCACCGACAGTTTTGAAATATAAGCATAATGAAATACGATGTTCTGGTGTCTACTGAACAAAAATGAAAATTTCTTTCGCACCCGTTATCCAGTGGGGTTTGTGTGGCATGCTCCCTAAAAAATGTAAATGTAGGCAAAACAAAGTACAATTTCCTGGGGAAAAAAACACAATGCTATCTAGTGTGGTCTTGAAGGTATTCTCCCCGAAATTTCGAAATGTAGGTATTATAAAATGCGATTTCTAAGCATGGAAAAACATATTGACAGCTTTTATCACCGGAAACTTTAATTTAGGCGTAATGAAAATCCATTTACTGACATCTGCAGAAAGACACCTAGGTTACCTACTGGGGTCTGGAGGCATGCTTCCAGAAATTATGAAATACAGGCATAAAGAGGTGCGATTTTCTTGCATCAACGGATGTTTCCGGACTTATTTTCAATGTAGGCATAATGACTTGTGATTTACCGATGCCTGCATTTTGTGGGATTGAAGTCTAGTCAAATAATCAAAATAAAATAAAATTCCTGTGATTGAAGTCTGGAGGGTTGATCTTGTAAATTGTGAAGACTATACATGTAAATGATGCATGCTGTTTCCTGTCGTCTAGAGAGAAATTGTCATTTGTGCACTGATTAGGTACTAGATTATTCACTTCTAAATAGATCTAATTTATGGGTTTTTTTAAAAATGAGCAATCAGTATCGTTAATATACTAGAATAATGGTAGAATTGATAGTTGTTTTAATAATTTGCCCTGTTCATTGCGTTAAAACTTGCGCAAACGAAACCAACCCGTTATCAGCTAGTACAACGGTTAGAATACTAAAATATTATGTTATGGATATTGACTGGGCACACATGTGTGTCTTATTATTCAGTAGGAATATGCATATTAATTATTATTGTATATACAATTATATATGTGGGCAATACACAGGGGGGAGGGGGTAGTTTGGAATGGTCTACTGAATATGTGTATATGTATGTATATGTTTGTATATCTGGCATGGCTGAGGCTTCGTGACAGGAATATGTTGTTTTACTACACAAATGTAGTGAAATGCAATTTTTTTATATGTGGGAACTATTTTAAAACTGATTCCATCGTGCCAGCGGAGCACTGGTTATTCCCTATGTTGTTAGTTATTTATACGTTTTCTCAACATGTATCGAATATTTGTTGGAAACATCGGCAGTGAATTTCCTCGATAACTTCCAGAGTGTGAGGATGGCAAATATGGAAACAAGTGCAACACGTGTTCCTGTGATTTTGAAAACACGGAAGTCTGCTTGAAAAAGGACGGCAGCTGCAAATGTAAATCTGGATGGGAAGGAGAAAATTGCGACGTTGACATTGACGAATGTAAAGCACCGATCAGTAAAGAGTGTGGAGCCACCGCCACTTGTAAGAACACAAATGGAAGTTTCTCTTGCGAATGCAACACAGGGTACTTCAAAGCCAGCGCAGATAAGTGTGAACGCAGGTGTATATCACTGCGTGACTGTACACGTGATCTTTTGTTTGACGTCCCCTAAATGTACGAATATGTACAGGCCCGGAGTTTTCGAAAAAACAAACCAACTCGGAACTCGGCCGAGTTTAAAACTCAGTTCATAATTAATTTGTCCCCTGAGATGCAGTATTCATTTTTTTAAATAGTTTATTCCAGTAGATCAGACACATATAATTCAGATATATCGATGTAGTTCAGCATTAATGGAATCGAAAGACATGAAGCAAATACAAGTTGTCTATGGACAAAACGAAGGAAAGTATGCCGGTTACTACAGCAAAGAGTTAAGCACGTTGGGTATTGGGTAATTCCTATTAGGTAATAATGTAAAATATTGTGATATTTAAGGTAAGAAAAATTGGGTAGTAGCAGACCATTTGTTGTTAAAGTGATGAGTAGTGTTATTCAGTTTGGCTAGATGCAGCTCTACGTGAATTATACATTTGACAATATTTAAAAAGACCTGTACTGAAAGTCGTTTTGAGATGCGGCTGGTTAAATATATATATCTTTTTGCTGCAATTGTAATATGGTTCGAAAATGTGTGAGCTAGTGGGAAGCCGAAAAGGATGTTGTATTGGTCAAATTTAATTTGTTTTGGGACAAAGCGGTTTAAGTTAGATTGTAATCTGTTCCAGAAGTCTTTGACGTGGTCACAGCTTACAAATAAGTGAATTAAACTTTCAGTTTCAGCATGGCAAAAGGAACATGTATTATTATCAACCAAGTTCAAATAATATAGGTATTTGGGGGTGAAAAATTTCCTGTTCAAAAAATGATATTGAAAGTCTAAAAGTTTTGAATCTTTTGTGCATTTTTGGTATTGAATAAAAACATTTTCCCATTTAATATTTAGGTCTAGTATATTTTGCCATTTGATACACACATAAGGAAATAGTCCAACTGTTCTACCACTGCGCCCCATAAAATTGTCTGTTACCTTTAATAGTTGATAGTAGTTTTAAAGTGGCGATATGTAATCCTAGGTTACATAGAGGAAGTGGGTTGACATTGTTGATAACGTTTCTCTATTGATTTGGAATACTATTAATTATATGGTTATAGTCTAAAAAAGTACCTCTAATATTGTATAGTAATTATAACTTTTTGAAAGAAGTCGTTAATTTGTAAAATTCCATAATATTTTTAATTTTTAATACAAAGTGTTGTATTGTCAGATTGGTGATTGCACCAAATACTAGTAGACTCAATGAGAATGTCTTCAATGGTGTTCTGATCCAGTTGATGATTTTTATAGAAAAAAAACTCCAAATCTTAAAAATATCCTTCCAATATGGAATATCAATGTTAACAATCTGGTATATATTCGCACCTAATTTAGGAATTTCTGAGAAATGACTATTACAAGGATTTAGTGGACGTGTTTGTAACATGAAGTGACGATGAGTGGAAAGTTTGAGCGCTTTAATAAAGTAATCTATGTTTATCATTCTTAAACCACCATCTTCGTAGCGTTTAGTTATATTTGTGCATTTAATCTTATCTGGTTGTCATTCCATATGAATTTATAAAAAAATCAATGAAATCATTTGGAGGACTAGGAAAAGAAGTGAAAATATTAACTAGTGTGGATATTGGCAGAGTTTTAACTACTGGAATTTTGCCAATTAGTGTAAGACCTCTATTTCTCCACTGTGATAGTAATATTTTAATATTTTCAATTGTCTTTTTGGTATTAATTACCCACAAGTCAGCCAGATCAACATTAAGAGTAAGTCCTAATACTTCAAAATTTCCTGTGTGCCATTGTAGGTTTAAATCATGACAGTGAATTGTTATTATTTGCCATAGATCCCAACCATGTTGCCTTAGTTTTGTCAGCATTAATTCTGAGACCTGACATCCCATAGAAGGATTGTAATGTATTAAAGGTGGCCCGGAGGCTTTCAGGGGAACCGTTAAGATATAACTGGGTGTCATCTACATACTGACCTAGTTTGTGTTCGTTATTGTTAAGATATACACCCTTAATGTTGTGATTGGATCTAATCACGATGCTTAGTATGTCTACTACGACAATAGAAAGGTATGGAAACATCGGGTCACCTTGCCTACATCCTCTTTGAGGAGGATAGATGACCGTTTTGAATTGCACAGGATGAAGTATTTGATGTTAGTACTGATATCTATTTCATTATATAAGGGCCAAACCTGTATTTTTCAAAAACATTATGAACAAAGGATTTCGAAACAGAATCAAAGGATTTTTCAATATCTAGAAGTAGAAGGAGACCCGCTTTATTTTATATTCTGGTTTCAAAAATTATGTCGTAGAGCAGTCTAACATTATCACTAATACACCTATCAGAAATAAATCCTGTTTGGTCTCCACTAATAAGAATTTCCAAGGTAAGTTCCAGTCGATTTGTAAAACAAGCACTAATAATTATATAAATACAATTTAAGAGAGAGATAGGGCGCCATTTAAAAAAAAAGTGTTCTATTTTTATTAGGCTTAGGAATACAAGTTATAATTGCTTTATTCATAGTATGAGTTAGGCCATTCTCAAAAGAATAGAGTATATATCGAAATATCCAATTTTTCAAGTCATTCCAGAAGAATAAAAAATATTCTGCTGTAAAGCCATCGATGCCCGGGCTACTGTCATTTTTCATGGATGTAACTACCTTTTGAAACCTCATCTAGTGTTAAAGGCCTGTCAATAAATTCCGAGAGTGAGGGGTCTAACAATAATATTGTCACTGAGGTTTTCTTTTTATAGAAATGGAAATTGTAAAATAGAAAATTCGAACTTAAGCTATTTAGTAACTAAAGTTATATATAAAGTAAATAAAGCATACTTATTTCTATTGTAATCACAATATTTATTCAATTTTAATTTCATCATTCCATTTATTCAATCATATATTCACTTTTAATCAAACTTTTCATTTTTAACCCATTTCTATTGTATAGTTAATTGGTTCACCGTCACGTATGGGTGAAAGATTCCCGCTGTGACGTAAAACGAAAATTCACTCACTCACTCACTTGTTTACAGTAATAGAGCACATATTTCCAAAGTTGTGTTATGTATATGGAAGTTAGATGTTAGGACATGATTATGCTTTATTTCAATACAGGTGACAAGATCATATTTGCATTCAATATTGCATATATATATTATTTCTTTTAATGATTTCATGCACTGTAGTATTAACCAGGGAAACATATGAAAAGAAAATATGCCATAATAATATGAGGTTGTACTCTGTTTTACATATACCAACAGTATTTTGTTCTTTACAGACTGATCCGCGTTTTTCACGCGGACCATAATTTTATTGTGAACGCAGATGATTCTGGGACATTGAGAGCACATGAGACATGCTAGGTCAACCTCGCCTATATATATATATATATATATATATATATAAATAAATAAATAAAATAAATTACATTATCACAGAACATCCGAATTTGAGAGTGCAATAAACCCAAGCAATAAATATAAATATGTTCACCAGTGCAATAACACAATGGATTTGTATACTTGTATTAATATGTGATGTCAAAGTATTTTGGGACTTCTTTTACAGCGTCTGCTTGTGACTTAATTTTCGAATAAAAAGTTTAAAGATGTCTTCAATCAAATATGCGAACACATTTATTTCTATTTACAAATGTACTTGGAACTATATTTTGTCTGCTGCTTTAACCCAGTTCCCAATACATTTGCCTAGTGTATGACTAAAATTCGATATTACAATAGTTTCTACAGTTATGTGATGAATAGAATCTCATATGAGACTTTATATATTACTGCATTTATTAAACGAGTTGGCAAAACTGATAGTATACGAATGTGAGATTCTATTTATCACATAACTGTAGAAACTATTGTAATATCGATTTTTCAGTCATACACTATAGAGGCTAATAGTTCCAAGTACATTTGTAAATATTAATTTATATAAATTAATATAAATATTAAAGAGGCAAGATCATACTTTCAAGTATTTTATATGTATTGTTTTATTTTTCTAAATAATATTAATAGATAATTAAAAAAAATATGAAAACAAAAATCTATCCAAACTGTAAAACACTGTATCGCCAATGCAAAGCAGGTCTTTCCTAACAGTGCTGTTCTAAATATAGACTATGATGGCTTGGTAGGTGTCTTTGAATAGGAAATAAATATATTTCTCGATGACTAAAACATCTGAAAAATATGCTCATGTCGGGAATATGCAATAATCCCGATAGGGACCATTATTCCCTATGCAAGTATGAACTTGCCTCTTTAATTGAAGAAATCTGTTTGTGTTCACAACTATAGATACTATAGATATAAAACATTATTAATTGTTTTACTATTCTATCACCCAACCCCTGTGGTTGAGAGTGAATTCGTTCATTAAACTAACGTATGTGTCAGAATGGTCCTCACTAATGTCAGAGTGTAGGGTGTAGGTGTATTCAATGTGGGGAGAGATCCTTTATATATTAGTAAAACAACTTTGATAGTAATGCTTATATTGTTAATTCATTTGACCAGAATGTATGTGTTTATATTTTCTCTTTTTTTTTAAAGAGTGTGACGCGAATCACTTTGGAAAGTTCTGTGATTTAATATGCACGTGCGGTGTCAACTCTAAAAGCTGCAACTCTGTGTCTGGCGAATGCACGTGCAAGGACGGCTGGACTGGCAGCGATTGCAATGACGACGTGAATGAATGTGACGTCAATGCTACGATATGCAGCGGCACCCCTCACAGAACATGTCACAATAATAACGGATCATACAGCTGTAAATGTTCCACGGGCTATCTTCTGAATCCAAGCACCAACAAGTGTGATGGTAGGTAACTGAAACAACGACGAGAAGGGGAGTGCAAGCCTTACAGTTGACGGTATAGTTGACATACAGTTGAAAGTATAGTTGGCTACAATTGACGGTATAGATGCCACAGTTGACGGTATAGTTGACTACCCATTAGACTTTCAGTAAACATACCCGTCTACACCATATCCGGTTTTCGGTCACTTAAGAAATTGTTCGTAGTATGCGAACGACGTTCATAATCTAAGAAATGTTATACATCAACTTATCAGTATTAGTTGTCATTTCCTTTAACAACTGCATATTTTACGTTTGTTGTAATATTATTTATCGACACCAAGAGATTATGTCCAGCATGTAAAAATACTTCGACTAGAGTAACGTCGCATATTTACAGTCGTGAAGAAAAACACAATTGTAACTCCGATAGTGTCCCCCCTTTTCCCGATAGATCTATTAGTCATAATCTAAAAACAATTATATGGTAACAACTACAGTATAACACGGAACCTGAAAATATTATGGACAAGTATATGGTGCAATACATGTTAGGGCGAAACTGACTGGACTATGAGTGCCGCCGATAACTCTTTTTATCTCGCTCAGCCAGGAAATCAGCCCTTTGAGGGCAAGGGATCTAAGGCAGTGAAGCGGAGTTAGGTCACGTGGCCTAGGCAAGATGGTGGTATTCTTGCCCATTCATCCTGCAATGCATGCCGAAGTTCTTGATGCGGTGAGGTCGCGGTTGACATCGCAGTCGTGATCAAGTTCATCCCACAGATGTTTAATTGGGTTCAAATCTGGCGATTTGGACGGCAATGGCAACATATTGATGTTACCGGTTCCCTAAAAAACCCATGGTCACACGTGCAGTATTATGCATTACATGATCCTGCTGGAACATTTCCCTCTGAACGTCAGCAACTGGAATTTAATCTTGCTGGTATATAGCGATAGGATTTCCTTGTACGTGCACCAGACTTGTTCTACGGAGGATATGGTAACCCACATCAGGACACTATCCCCACCAAATCTATCAATTTCAACGACGTGATTTCGTGCGAAACGTTCGTTTCTACGCCTGTTTTACACGCGTTCTTGAATCTCTTCTCTACAATAGAAAACGTGATTCGTCGCCGATTTCTCTGATTCCAATTTTGAAGGTTGAGACACCATCGAACACGTAAAACGTCGATGTTGACGTCTCGATATGGGACCGAAATATGGCCTTCTTCCTCGTATTATGTACTGATGAATACGGTTGCGTATTGTCTGCGCAGACACTCTTCGTAGACCAGGTACCAGCAGTTTATCTTGCTGTTACAGTCCGATGACATATAGGTTGAAAACCCAGATGTGCCTATCCTGACTGCTGTAATAACACATGGTCCACCAGCTCGTCGTCGATCCATGTTGTTGATATCGTTCCCAAAGCCGTGAAACTGTGCCTTGACGGACGGTATAATATCGGACAACTGCTGACTGATGAGATTCGCCGGTCACAAAACGTTCGACAGGAATCTTTCGAGATTCTTATTCATTCTTGACATATCGAAATGTGCTCATGGCCCAAACAAATGCATGTTTCACTGAACAACAACCACCGTTCTACCCCCATAAAAACGACTCTGTCATCAATTTCCCGAATTTCACATGCATTATGTTTGCAGTTGTTTCCCCACAACATTTGATGACCTTCCAAAGGTCATCGAATGGTGTGTTTGGTCAATAGGGTCCATTCGCAAATTTAAAGAAACATTAACATTTGGCAAACTGAATACTACTTAAACCTATTCCGTCAATAGAACTGATAATTTGAAAAACGATTTCACATATGCGTTTCTTTTTTTTGGTGAGTTAACTTTTTATATATATATATATGGGCGCGCGCGCGTGTGTGTGTGTTTGTGTTTGTCTCTGTGTGCGTGTATGTATGAATGTGTGTATGATTATATGAATATTTACCACATAACATAAAGTCTGTTAGTGCAATACACCAATGTTATAAATAGTGCTAAAACACAATATATTTGTATAATTGTATTCATACGCGATATCAAAGTCTTTTTGGACCTCTTTTAGACCTTCTCCTTTGGACTAAATCTGTCGAATATTAAGTTAAAAGAGTTCTTCAATTAAATATGCAAACACATGTTTATTTACATATTTCATGGTCAAACGTATTTTTACAAGAAAGTATGAACATATGATGTCTCCTCCCCAGTATATTGGGTAACCAGCTACATTTTCCGCATACACCACTGGTTTTCAATATGTTCATATGTGATTATTTAATAATATTTATATGTTATGTAGCTTTATTGGTACCATATTATTCAAGTATTACAGTTATCCCTCTTGGTCTATTAGACTATAGAAAACTGAGATGTTACAGTACATTACCAACTAATTATTCGGGTTTAACCGGAAATGTAAACTGCAATGGAATATTACCTATCCTACAGCGGTGAAAATGTATTTGAAGGTACAAAAGCGATTGCATGTATACTAAGTACATGCACTTTGCATTTTTAACTCCAAATCGCTCCAAAACTACTTCTTAATCTGTGATTATACGACTTTAGTATAAATGTTATTGGACAGAAAGTGTATGCGTTCTCCTTTTTGCCAATGTGAAGTACGATTTCCATTGGTACGTATTGTAACGTATATAGAGGATATTATATAATTTTCTATTTAATATCAACTTTATGTCCTAATTTTATGCATGAGATTTAGCGAGCGCACATACAATTATTTCACGAGGGACATACAGTTTATATTAAATCGAACATCTTGTAATATCCTATTTATTGCCCCAGATGTATATATTCCTTCAAAAACAGAAACGCGTTGGTGAAGTTGGTTAAATTATTAAGTTGTTTTGACGGAATATGGAGCATAAGTAGGTCAGGTATATTTTTAGAATAACCCAGAATTTACCAGAATTTACTAAGATTCGGGGATAACCAAGCACGAGTACTAGGCCTTGGGTTGACTAAACTCCAGAGAAAATCTTAATACCCTGTTACCAAGGATCGTGGATTATCTGGTTATTAGTAGGCCTATAAGAACGGGTGTCGAATCTCACGTGATCACATAGTAAACAATCTATATATAAGGGGACGCATCTTAGAACCTTATTTCTCTTCTGTCTTTCCATTTGGGGAATATTGTGACTAAACATTTAGTCCGTGGGCTGGGAGGGTCTACCGTGTACTCCCCGCACCAGAACCTCAAAAAAAGAGTGGTATTATTTTGTTATTGATAATTTACATGTTGCCAAGAAAAAAAGTTGGGTTGCACTATGCATTTCCGCCGTTTTTCAACATGGCTGCCAACCGAAATTGGGTTTTTCACATATCAGCTTGTAAGACTCCTACAAGATAAATATGATGTCTAGATCGACATTTTATGGGTCAAACAATCCATTAGGAATAGTTATACATCAAGTGGCTCAAATAATGTATGCAGCCATTTTGATTTT
>JAUTBT010073743.1:0-13460 GCA_032361225.1 Lepetodrilus schrolli
GATTTTTAAATCGTTTAACTAAATTAAATTAAATGTAGATGCATGGGCACCGCACCGAGAATGACTCTCTTGCACGTGCATAGCCTTATAGACTTCATTAAGCGCTCCATGGGGCCAGTTACTTCCCCTTGTTTTCATTACATTACTAAGAAAAAGCAATTTCTTACTAATTCGTCCCTCAAACGTTAGAAATTATATTTATTGACGCAACCTATCCATGGCCATAATATAAAATATGAAGCTAGGGTTAGTGTGATAACAGATTTGTCACACTTATTCAAACTATGTATGAGTTTGAACTTTAGCTAGGAGCGGGTATAAATTCAAGGATATTGTTTTTGTTTTACGCTTATTTTGTATTTGTTAAATTGGGCTTTAGAGCCGCTTTCAATGTTCTTTCATTTATGCACCTGCAATCTATACGACAAGCTATAACAGTAGTCCGTTGCGATGTAATAACCGTGAATTACGATGTCTTTCATATTGAGTACGTACGCTGTGACACGTATTGCGTATCCTGTTTCAGGCTATATGATTGATGAGAAGAAGGTTCTAGGAGGAGAGGCCTGCTTATGGTCGGAATACATTGACAACGAAAACATGATGACAACACTGTGGTAGGTTTATTTGTTTCTCAAGGACTACGACTCTCTTCCTGCTGGAAGCAACCGGAGATGCATTAATGAGAATTGTCTGTGCCTAATCCAGCAGGGAGAGGGTTAATCGTACTGCCATATGTGTATCTGCTAATACTACGACTGAATGATTGTGTAAAAGAGACAATCCGAGTGTTGTACCCCGACCGGCCGCCCCCAATAGTATTTTATAAACTTTCGCATTTATGTGTTCTTTTAAATACAAATCGAAAATTGTTTACTCGCATTAATTTGGGGTCGCATCTTAGCCTTGTAACCACCATTTATTAAATTGTACTGCATTCATTTCTGGATCTACAGTATATGTCTAGTTAATCCTTTCTTTGTCTCCCCCCATTGCTACCAGGGCAAATTCTAACTTTGGCATGTATAAAAGAGTACAAAGCTTTGTTTGAAAAATATAGATACAGTGATATCTTCCAGATAAACTTTTTGAACTTAGAAACTGCCCAAATTGTATCATAATGATGGATCTCGACCAACTGCTTGTTTTTGCTTTGTTTTGCCATTGAGTCAGATAATTTATACTTTGATTCTTAATTCACGTCTGTGGAGACTCTGAAATCTATCAAATTTGACTAGTATCCTTTCATTCTGTCACAATATGTCTACTGTATTTCCTCTGTATATCCATCCGGGTTCCCGCCCACATGATGCACTTCATTACAAATAGACATGTTGTCCTTTACGATGTCTACAGTGAGTGATTTAGGGGTAGGTTGTTCTATGGATAGGTATCCACTGTCTCCAACGGCAACAATGCGGGACTCTCTGGCTTCAGCTTTATAGTCCCTGTGCAAGGACCTGCTCTAACCCGCCCACTCAACACTGTAAATACCACCAGAATCAGCCTGTCAGAAGCCCCATATCACATTTAGACTTTTTCCGATCGATAGGAATTAGGTAGGAGTTACTTTGTGTTTAAGAAAAAAATGAGCGAAAGTGAGCGAAATCCATTTGCATTCAATGTGTTTCATAGTAATTCCTACCAAATCCTTTTGACATGTTTCGTAAATGTCATGAAGGTTGCCATTTTATTAAGTATGTTATAATGTGCGATTGGCAATGGATTTGTCTCTACTGGTAAGTAGATTTGCAACGATTTTGTTGAAAGACATTAATATATATATATATATATATATATATTTCCATGGTCGATTTTCATGCGCAATAGTGTATTTTTCTTTACAAATGGTTAATATCAATATCAGTACATTATATATATACCAGATCAAAACCAGATTGCTCTAGATCTATCAGTCGCTTGTTCGGTATCCGCTGTGTACTGACATGTAATAGTATTCTAGTGTCAATAATCTTCGAAATTGAAAATTATTTCATTTGTAAATGTGCTTGACAGGGCCAAGGCGAAGTTTAGTCGAGTCTGGCATAGGATTCCTTCTTGTTTATAGCTTCTCGTCACATCCAATAATAACAAACACATTGCATTCAAAACGGAATAGTTTTTAATTCAGTTAGCTTGACAATTGTCACGTTTCCCCAGCACGTTTATAGCACAGCGAGATAACCACAGATAATTGTAATGGCAGTTGTCGTAGTAACTCGCGTAACACTTGTTTTGTTTTTTAGTCCCTTAAGATTTCATAGTGGTAATGCCAATGCTATCTTCCTGACGAACTCACAGGATGCTGTACTGTGGAAGTGCAGTTATCATCCTTGGTTGTTCATGTAGTATCGTCGCTTATCGGTGAAATATTCTCCCTGCAACCTAAAACAATAAACTCGCTCCGTCGTCATATAGTAGATCTACCAGTCCGCATATCATTTACTGCGACATTCTTGCCATAAACTGACAAGACGCCCTAGGTACATAAATTCAAAGAACCAAAATCAACATTGCAGGTTTTTATTATTTTTGTTTTTAACGATTATTATGACTTGCCAAATATGAATAGCTGCGAACAAAATAATGTTGAATATATCATGCATCGTGGAGTTAAAAACAATGTTTTATTGACTATTGTAGGCCACGAGCATCTGCTGTTGCGGAGAGACTCTGGAGTGCCAAGGATGTCCGAGATCTGGATTCAGCGGGTGCAAGATTGAGTGAACACCGGTGCAGAATGCTCAAGTAAGAATAGATCTAAATGCTAAGGATGACAATGTAGGGTAGATCTATATTATGTTGATGATTGTGAACAAAACTTACCATTTTTCATGTCAGTGCTTGATCGATACCACTGTGTTGCATTTCCATTTTCATAATTCCAAATGATAGTACTATGGTAAAAATACATGGTATATGATTTGTTCTTATTTCTAATGTTTTTTTTAAAAGATTCCAGCACTACTTTGAGGAATCAATAAAACACTTTCAACTCAGATTCATACTGCGAATTTATTGTTTTCATTGCCTGTGCAAATGTTATTGCTACTGGAAGTATATTGTTAATTTTTGCTGTTCCAGTCGTGGCCTGAGCATTGCTCAAATAAGCGGTCCCGATTACTGTCTGAAACGAGGAATTGGTCGAAGTAGGGACAAGTACCGCACGAACTCCACATGCACGAGCGGGCGGTGCGTCAAATCACGTGATCGTGATGGTGCCTTCATGGAAATGGAGGACATCGACTTCCATCGCCAAAGTCGGCGAACGAAAGTGCCAGACTGCAATAAGGTGAACTATTTCAGCAATGCATACCTTTGTTCTGAAATTAGAAAATATTCTTGTCCAATTAAATTGTTCACAATAACTGTTACTATATCGGTATGTACCTCTAGAATGTGTTAACAGATAGTATGAAAAACGTATGGGCATGTTTTTCGTGCTGCTTTTCAGTGTAATCCATCTATAGCATAATTAAATATTAATCCACTAAGGGTGAAAAATTCCTGCTGTGACATTAAACAATTATCCACTCACTCACTCAATTAGTATTCCAATCTTATGTTTACAAATTACAAACCATTAATGAAACCCGAATATTGTAAAAGAACGTAGGCTAAATTATATTGCAGTTTATATTTTTCAGACAGAAAATGGCACTGTTCCTTTTCATAAATCTCTAGTATCCACTAAGGGACATAGCGCGGGCTCGTTCTTGCCAATCACTAAGAGAGCAGAGCGGGATGCTCAGTTAGTGAAGCCCCTGTTCCACTGAACGATCGTAATGTATGGGTGTTAGAACACTCTTGGCCCTACGGTCATACTTTGAAACGGGACCGAGAGCTTCCTGAAACAATATAAACAATAGTTCTAGTACAGTGTATTACTACTTATTGCTTCTATCCACAGGTTTCGTCAAGCCAAGGTGGGATGTTGATATTCCTCGGGACGGCTCTCATTATACTTCTCGCTGTTGGAATTGGTGTAAAATCTACTTCGTTGGGACGATTCGGACAGCCGAGGTTATGCAAAAATAGGACTATTCTCATCTTGTTTGTCAGTGTACTTCTCATATACATTATGTGCTATACGTCAATTTGGGTGCAGGTGTTTGACTTCTCTGGCACTAACAGTAAACTTCAAAATGACATCCATAGGTAAGCACTGATGTGACGTTCATCTTCATTGACAAATTGCTTCTTCATTACATCACCACCTCTACCATTGACGTGTTGCGTGCGCATGAATGGAATGCATAAATGGACATAACAAGTCTAGGAGTTTGTGAAACGGTGAGAGTGCAAATATACCTTTACTATCGATGGATGTGGATCCAGAATGTCATCACAGAAGCTGAGCATAATATCTGGAAAGACAACTACTTCTGGTATTTCTAGTTTCATAGGTTCATGGGAGTTTACGTTGAGAATCAGAGTGCAAACTATTGTGCATCACATGATAACTTGCTTGTGTAACACGGACAAAACTAGCATTCTGATTGGATTACGCGACGAAGAACCAAGGGAGATAACTTGGATGTGGCAACTCTCCATTTTGTGAACAATGCCTTTGGACACAACCCTATTTATGCTATGATTGCATTCTTAGTTATGTGATAGTGTGTTCACATTATTGTACATATTGCGTGTGTGTTTGAGTCTGCGTGCGTGTGTGTGTGTGTGTGTGTGTGTGGAAATAGTTTGAATTTGAATGAGGATATGCATTGGTATTGTCAGTACTGGGGTTAACTCTGAACATCCTTCATTCATTATATATTTGGAATGCACAAGTCATGTTTTATTGTAATCAAGCTAATGTGTGGTATTCTTTTCAACTTTAATTTTCTGTCAATCACAAATCTACAATGGAAACATAAACCGGAACTAGTACGACCATCCATCTGTTCTAAACTTTGTGCGTGTGTGGGAGTATGTGTGTGTGTACGCGCGCGTGTGAGTGGACGTTATTGTTGCAACGCATAATGGGTACAGCAGATCAGTGGCGGTCCAAGGGAGGGAACTCTATAAATATAAGCGTGAGAATCTCCGAATCAAACAGGCATTTACGATGTGAAAGGGGATTCATTTGTATATTTTTGCCAGCAATGACTATTATGTTGGTTGAACACAAAAATGAATGATCAAAAGGAGAAGTCGAAAAAAAAAAGAGGCTAATCTATGCAAACTAATTGTAAACGTGAGGGAGGATATTATGTATAATGTAGCTTATAGAAATGTCATCACAGTAGGTGGACGATATACAAATATTAATAATGTGTGTCTGTTTTCCCCCCCATCTATGTCGAAATCAGTAAAGATTACTATTTCTTAATTATATTGTATTTTACGATATGAAGTCAAGATCTTTACATACACTGCTTGTATTTATCATTTTTATACTATGTTCTTAATTATTTCGCACACTTTTTCAATCTTTTCAGAGTGCGGCAATTTATTAATTTAACAGGATGTACATAAGTAATATTATGCCACAATTGTTGTATTTTTTTAAATTCCGCGATAACAAGTACATTTTAGATACTTCCACTTCCATGATTTTAGATCCTTCCGGTCCGTGATATAGACCCCCATGAGATCTCATTGCGCGTGCTCTTGTTTCCATGACTACCGTGTCGGACTGTCAACCACGGGTCAATATACTTATGTACTTGCTTTTCGACAAGACGCAAAGTTCTGTTTAAAGTCATAATACTATTTATTTATAGACACTGTTATTGATGAATGCTTCACCCTTTATGCTATTATACGGTCAGTTGTGCCCCTAACCTTTCTACTGCCTTTACGAATCGGCCATGATTCACGAATACGCTTTGCTGCTAGTCACTGAATGAAATAGTGTTGAACGTCTGTTCTCACGTATGAACAACACTTAATTTTTTTAAGGTTTTCATTAAATTTTTAACAATTTAATTATTATTTTTACGTTTTAATGCAGCATCGACTGAGTCCAAATTCTACGTTTTAACATTAATATTCCGTTGTAATTTGAAATTATTGACGGTGAATGCTCATTCAACACCTATGTGAAATATTAGAGCTGAATACAACATCAGTGGCATGTAAAAATTAATTCCAAATGTTCACAATATGTTGAGGTCAGTGAATCATTGAAATTGATACTTTGAAAATACATTTTCAAATCGCTTAGGTATCATTTCATGTAGTTTGAAATATGTCGGTGCTCAATAACTAGCAACTTTTCATTTATATACTTTTCACTTTTACCTCTGATTACATATGATTTAATTTAGTTTCATGTCAGCACCCGATTTGCATTAACTAGTGAACACATTTTCTAATGGAATATGTTATTTTTTTATGTGAACTATTTTTACTATATACATTTAACTTTAAAACTAGTCACGAAGTGTATGTATGAGAATAAAATGAATTTGATTTTTAAAGTATACATGCGATCATTTTAGTATACTAAACACTATTGAATAGTATTTATTGATATTCGACTTGAAACGTAGGAACGACTTAATATGCATATAGCTAAAAGCTTAAAACACCATTTCATTCATTCATTCTTTGTCAATTCTACTTTCATTCATTGTAATATAGTAATTATTACTTTTATGATCTTTATGCCAGAATGAACTAAGCATGTCCTATTATATAGCCCTATGTTTGTTTGTATATATTATACATTTCCGCTTTAGGTATCATAGTATTTTTGTTTCAAAATTATAAAGTTATTTTTCACGAATATTCAAGGTCTTGGTCTGTAGTTTGCTGTTTGAGCGAATTGTTGTTTTCACATGTTTCAGTGCTTCTTAAAACAATGTTCTACTGAATGAGATGTCTATCACCAATATACCAATGCATGTTACGCTAACTAATGCTTGACATGCTATATTATATTATATAGTTTTGCTCTACAAAATATTCCCAAATCAATGTGTGAGCATGCAGTTGGGGGGATTCGCTTGGTTTCACAGCGATGTTAAATACAATGAATTCATCTTGCATAAATTGTTTGTTTATACATGTTTTAAATTATGAATAAAATGTCTCCAACATGTATTGTGTCACACGTTTGCATTCATCTCGGAATGACGACGCGATAGTGATTCGCTCCTCGACAGTTATCGCTATTAGCATGACATTAATATAGACATAATTACAGAGTTGATCTACTTAATATTAGAAGGCTGATTTTTATTTTTACATAACAATAATAATAGATTTAGTTTGACTGCACAAGGGTATCCTTTATTCAGCCATTTACATATAGGATGCGCTCTGTGTAGAGTGGTAATGCAGATATAATCCTTGGTCTGTTAGTAACAGCCGGTGTTTGCATGTTTACTGCAACATTCAGCGCTACAGATGTTGCGGTTTTCCTCCTGCCCTAAACTCGTCAGTCGTAATATAAGTGAAAGAATATTGAAACCGACTCTAAACCTTAATTCATTTGGGGGGGTGGTGGGTAAATTACGTGACTAAATAATGTCGCTTGTTTATATTTTCGTATACTATAATGTCCTTTCGTGTAGTTAGGGCGTAACACAATTTACCTCAATGTGTACAGCAGTTTACGTTTTCTACACGACGTACAAAAATAGCGCTCTCTTTATTATTGAGATCTCTTCAAAATGTAAAAAAAAAATATAGCATTAGGAAAAACGAACCGTGAGTTTTTATGATACATACATCACATGTTTTTTTACATCCATACATGCATCAGTCGTTAACAAGTAATACTTATTTCAATTTCGGTGCTTCCACGCTTCATGGAATTTTGTCTCGTGACCCATTAGCTTCATGACACAATGAATGCTAATGACCCAACATTCATTCTTTAAATGGTGGGTGAACTAAACCATGCGCTTTTTAAAATTAAATTTCGCATTAAAAAAAAAAGATAGTATTTACGACAGTTGGTTGTAATAGGGAAACATTCGTAAAATATTCTAACGTTTACGTTCGAAAACCAGACTGTACTGTGGCTACAAATAACATAAACTTTACAAAGTGAACAGAACATCGGTAATAAATAAGAAAGTTATGTAATTCTGGCAGATTTGCACATGCAATAGTAAACGTATTAGTGTTTGTTACCATTCAGCATTCAGACAAATTTCAATTATTGGAGAATGTTGAAAGTGAAAATATATAATATTATTACTACTTTAACTGAAATCCAAATAGATGTTATCTTTAACTTGGAAAAATAGCCTTGATTGATGTTGCCATGCAATAATGCAAACTAGGCTATATAAGCAAGGATAGTCTAGTGGAGACGTTAAACGGTACATGGACCTGGCCGCGAGATTACCAAAAAACAATGGAGTCTTATTTCATGCTCAAGCCAAACTGTCATTCATATATAATTTGAGAATAAAATTGTGCTAAAAACAAGTTTCGTAATCTATTAACCTGGCGTGCGTACAGTGTTGAGGACCCACACAGGATTCATCCAAGCCTCGCCGGCCAGAAAACGGAGTTCCGAATAGCAATATCTATTTGACGGATGTTAAGTAGGCATAATGCCGTGGTTTCGAGGATATGTGCTATGGTATGCTCACAGTGAGGTGCAAAGTGCTTTATTACATTACAATACATGTAATATTCAGACGGGTCAAGCATGCGTAGTGCATATATCCGCATTGGTCACATACGGGTACTTCCGTAGATATACGTTGACCAATCTCGATGGCGTCACCGTACGTTAATTTAGACTACAGTATAGTAACTCATAATTACTGTATATCAGTAATACTATTTACTATAGGATTCTCTGTGACGGGGTGTATGAGTGAGACTATAGAACTAAGAATATATTTCTTAACAGTCTGCCAGGAAAGAATGAGGGTAAGTAGGCAAGTACACGGGTAGATATAGTTGAAGTATGGGAACTTTATTAACGCACGAAGTGTTGGATCATAGATACCTATAAGGAAGGATACATCACGTTGTCTTACTTGGTCATGCATTCATGACGATACATGATTATATTCCCGCATTTTTACATGAAGATAATTGTGTACATTTTTACTCCCGGAATATCACAACATGCTTACTGGCGCTATGCGTCAATATATCTCGGCAATTTGATCATATCACCTACAATTTTAATATCAGCATACCATATGCTCACTGCAGCTATTCATCGATCGCCAACACTCAGCACCTTGAAACCGCAATGACGTTTAATACCAGCACATGCTCACTACCTCAACCGGCTGAGCTCTAGCTCTCAGTATATTGTGAGCATGTTTTCCCCCTCACGTTTATTATCGGTACATGCTCACGGACGCCATCCGTAGATCTCTCAGCACCTTGGTCATGTCATAAGGTTTAATACCAGCATATGCTCACTTCCTCAATCGGTTGAGTTGTGGCTCTTCGCATTTAATATCAACACATGCTCACTGACGCCATCCGTCGATCTCTCAGCACTTTGATCATGTCTCTCTCACGTTTGATCTCTGATTGAATCTCTACAAGATTATGTTGGTGTTTCTTCTCTAACCACGTATCATATGCTGCGGTTGAGCTGCCGTTGGTTTTCACTTTAACTTTACTTCCGTTCTCCTTTTCCTTGTTCAGCTTGCCTCTCCTCTGCTCCTCTTTCTTCTTTAGCCAGACGTCGTGAGGTACGCACGAGCTGTTACGAAAGTCCTTCCGCTGTTTAAGTTCTCCTTCCGGTCTGTCTCCGCGCAACGGAACTGCTTGTTTCTCCGACCGTTCTGTCCACTGCGCATGCGAGAGTTGACGAGACGTCCGCCTTTTCAGCTTCTCGTCTTCAATTCTCTCCAGCTCCACCATATCTGCGTGAAGGATTTGTTTCATTAGCTGTTTCCTGTCTTCATTGTGTTCCATCCATTCCTCATACGATATAGCTCTAGCTAGGAGGCTCTGTCGTTTCTGTTCCAATCTCGTCTTAGCAGTCTCGATGTCTTTTGTGTCGCCATTGCCGTAATTTTTATGCTGTGCTCGCCATTTTCTATATGCAGTCATATATTCGTTAGGGTCATTGCTAGGATCTGCAGGGTCTGGAAGAAGGTGGTGAGGTTGTCTCCGGTACAAATCGGCCACTGTAACGGTCTGAGGACGAGTTATCTGCCTTTCTCTTTGAGCCTTCAACCATTCTTCAAAGGCGCGAGAGTTACCTCCCTCACAGTCGCTATCGGCGCTCTCGTCGGACTCGGATTCTAGATTTCCTCTTTTCGCTTGAATTCGTTTCCGGTGTAACCATTGGTCGAACGTCTCTCGCTTCTTCTTCGGATCCTCCTCTGTGTACTTCTTCTTGTTTTCCGCCATTTGTATCCGTCGTTTCATTGTTCTCCACGACTCGTTCTTTCGATGTCGAGAAACCAAAAGTCGAGCCCTGCAACGCGAAGAAATAGATTTCACAATCTAGTATTTACAAATACTAAGTAGACTCAAAGGAGACCATATAAATTATTGTCTAAAGACTACTATGAAAAGGAGCGTGAACACAATTATGAGATCAGACGAAACTTTTGTTGTACGATAGTTTGCTCAGGCTTAAATTTTATATGGGGATGGGATTTGTGAACAAAACCTCGAGTTCTGCATGATTTGCACTCAAAATGGTTTCGTAACCCCTGTGCATAGAACCAAATTGTGGATTACAATCGAAACTATGTCTTGCTCATACTTACATTGTTCGGAGTGTATTGGAGGGCAGTATATTATATTCAACCTATGGTATGAACTACAAGAGTGTTAACCTTATTTGATACGTATCCTTTAAACAGTAAATGTAAGCCTATACCTTGGTCTTTTGACTGATTCCTTGCCGCTGGTTCCAGGCCTCCGGATGGCTGGTTCTTCTCCAGAAGGTTTCGCTTGCATCTCTGGCGCACTTTCAACGCTGCGGGCATCTGAATTATTGCCACTGGAAGTATCGCCCATTCCTGGAGCCGAGGCCACAGAGAAATGGCTGCTGTACTCGCTCTGAGGCCGAGGTGGATTCGGAATACGTATCACGTGCCTTGGCGAATCTCTGGTCGTGGATTTCCTAGAAGGAAGTGTGGCCCAGTTATCTCCTCTGTTTTTGAGAATAGACGTCTGGTGAGGAAGTGTGGCTAGTTTATTAGGAGAATGTTTATTAGGTGTTCGTGGAGTTGTCTCGTCCCATGTTACAGCGTGCCTAGAGTTCGCAGTGCTTATCCTCGGGATGACACTTCCCCTGCTAGATAGACCCGCGCGGTTCTTTGGGGTAGTTGCACAACGAGTTCCTGAGTTGTCGGTATCCCACATGAAATACTGGTATGACGTCACTTCCTGTTTATCACGTTCATCGAGAAGAGGCAACGGTTTAGCACCCACTGCTGCCGCCGTGTAGCGTTTCACCATCCTCGAATTGCTTCCTGTGTTTGATCTTGGTGATTCTGAATTTGGAGGACTGGGAATCAGAGTTGCAACGTGTTTTCGATCACCGCCTCCGTTTAGTGCAATGTATCCATTAGTAGCAGTTGACCCCTGAAGTTTCATTATCCTCAACTTTCGAACACATTGTTTTGAAAAACATTTTCTAGCCACCAACTCCACGGAATCTCCCACGACGTCCTTGACTTCTGTGGAGCCGCCATGTTGGATGAGAAGGTCCATAACTCTGTCATGGTCACGAGAGACTGCCGCATGAAGAGGCGTCCTATCAAAGGGAGTTCTAGCATTCACGTTCACATCTGTAAAGTAAACAAGTAATTAATAGACGGTTTATTAGAAGCATGGTTATATTACTTACCAATTAAAATTATTACAATTTTTTTTATACTAGTATTAGGATTTCAGATAGTATTCTTTTGAAAATTAACTCCTCTTGGAACATCAAACGAAATGTCCACGTATTTTAATAAAACAGAAACACAATGAAAGGACGATCCTGTATTGAACGCATTGTTATTACTCTTCTCGGTTAATGAGAAGGCAACCTTGAAGTTATTACTTTTAGGATTAAACATCGTTTTCTGCAGATATACATCGTCTGGGAACATCAACTGAAATATCCTTATATTTGAATACTAATGTAATATGTCAACAAGTATAATTGCATCATTAAACAAATTTAATATCATGCATGTACTTATAAATATTGATTTTGTTGCCATTAGACGACAATACACATACCTAATGATAACAGCATCTGACACACTTTCACATGTCCATAGTAACTGGCAACAAAAAGACTGACACATCCTCTCTCCGTCGTAATATCCTTGAATTTATCCTCTTCCTCCTGAGAGACGAACCTCTGGTTCTGGTAATGCACAGCCCCGTACTTGACGACGTATTCCCCATCTCCAGAGAGGAGGGCTTTGTACAGCTTCGCCCAGCTGTCGTGGAGCTGGATCCTGATGATGAATCCATCCCATACGTTCTTCTCTAGCACAAGCTGGTGGTCCTCGTGCAGGGCTGTGTCGTCTGCAGACACCAGACGGTAGATCTGCGCGGGAATCCCTGCCATCAGTTCCAGACGACATCTCACTTCTCGTATAGTCACACCGGAAGTGAGACTTCTTAAGGAGCATACGTCTTCCGTTGGGAGTATCACGAACAGGGTGAAGTTCAGCAGTCCGTTGCGTCTGCCGTTTTCTTGACGTCTGGATAACATCGTTGTTGGTTGATTAGTAAGTTTCTTTACGGTTCTTCATGTTGTCGTCGTAGATCTCTGAAACATAATGGGCGTTTATAATTGCGCAAATATTATTGTCACCCCTATTTGAGTAAATAACCTTGTTTTCTCCATAGGATACTATAAGAACCAACCATAGGCAGTCATGTGGGATTGACAAAGTTTACCCTTGGTGGTGGAAATTTCGACCAGAAACTCAGAAAGTAATGGAGAAGGTCGAATATAAGAAGAAACATTGCACTAGTACGATGCACTACACATGACTTCATGAATGAATGACACAATAAGAGTCATATGGTTTCCAATACGATATGTATAATTATCGTGATCATCATGTACTCTCTACATTACACGGCGATCATATATACATGTATATCAGCCTTTATAGTCCAACTTAAGTGAAGTCAATAATAAAGAGGAAAGAGACTGGGCGAAATACACGCATCTCAGTTCACCAACATTACACACATCTCAGTTCGCCAACATTACACACATCTCAGTTCGCCAACACCGCCAACATTACACACATCTCAGTTCGCCAACATTACACACATCTCAGTTCGCCAACACCGCCAACATTACACACATCTCAGTTCGCCAACATTACACACATCTCAGTTCGCCAACACCGCCAACATTACACACATCTCAGTTCGCCAACATTACACACATCTCAGTTCGCCAACACCGCCAACATTACACACATCTCAGTTCGCCAACATTACACACATCTCAGTTCGCCAACACCGCCAACATTACACACATCTCAGTTCGCCAACATTACACACATCTCAGTTCGCCAACACCGCCAACATTACACACATCT
>JAUTBT010073754.1:0-13459 GCA_032361225.1 Lepetodrilus schrolli
TGTGTGTGTGTCACTGTGTATGACAGTGTGTATGTGTGTCACTGTATGTATGTAAGTATGTATGTATGTATGCGTATGTGTGCGTGTGTGTGTGGAGGCGGTGATGTTGGGTGAATATGCGCAATAATTCTTAATATTAATCACGAACAATAATAGCAATAATTAGTGTGAAGGTGAAGGGGGGGGGGGGGGGTGTCACACCACCAAACCGGGTTCACCTACGTTCCCTCAGTGGACAACCACACAATCCCCCGCCGTTAAGAACGTGGGTAACTAAAGCTTGACTCCAACCACACGTATAGGCTAGGTGAACTATCTACTATGGTTGAATTCGAAGTAGGTTAACTATATAGTTATAGTTATATAACTTTTGTATTATGAGGATGTCCAAAGCAAATTATGTAATTACTAAATAATATACTGAGATCACATTCTTCAAACATGTTGGATTTTGAAACTATCGGTATTCTGTATCCGGAAGGATGAGATGGAAATGTGAATGACAATTAACCTTGTAGCACCTTGAACGGCAGCATGCAGCATGCGATGTATACTCCCCAGGAAGTTGAACATGAATTGAGGGCACACAGATCCACTGACCGTGGTAATTATGTAACGCTACGAGCATGCTTTCGAGCGTGGATTTGGCGCAATATAAATGTTCACAATATTATTATTATTATTATTATTATTATATGACTAAATATATATTTCAGCTATCCTGGAAGAGATGGCGTCCCTGCACGTGCTCTATAGTGTGGCACCAACTAGGAGAGGGGTATGTGTTCGGGGAGGAGGGAAAGGGGGGGGGGGTGACGTGTGGGTGGGGTGACGTGTGAGTAATAACAAAATCCGCCACGACATAGCCCGCCTCTGTCCGTCTGGCGGTCCGGTCCCACGTGCGTTCATATGAAAGTGTTCGTCATGTGTAAGTTCACGTGTAACCTTCCGTCAAACTCCCATGTGTGTGTTCATGTGAAACTTCAGCTCGAAGTTCTGGGAGAATGATCGGCCACACACTTTACAAATACACGTCTGTTCCTTGATGTGCGTCCGACGCACGTGACTGTCGTGTGCGGCGTGCGACGCGAACGCCTTACCACAGTGCTTGCACTGGAATGGAAAATACATACACGTGATACATACAATAGAACAGCTCCAAGTGCTCATACTGATTACTACGTCGTTGTCCTCGACAATGTCATATCATCCTCCGAGACAATGGTCAATGCATCGTTACAGACACCACCGGAATGTAGAGAGGTTACTGAGTGCGAATCTAGAGGATGCTAAATATCTGTGTAGGAAAACTATAGTGTTCCCACATTTAACCTCGAAACGACAGAATTCCTGCGTATAACGTCACATAAGTTTGTTGATCACATGATGTTATTCACATGCACGTTCTAACTTGCACTTCACAGTTGGCAAGCCTGTCAAATATCACGTGATCAACACAAATATATGACATACTACGCAGGAATTATCTCGTAAAGTTATGTTCTGTTCTAAGATTGGACGTGGGAAAACAGGTCTATATTATTAAAGCGTCCCAAAATGCTCAGACAATCCGGTTTATTCACGGCATTGACCATATGTGGACTTTCTAATGAACGATTATTTGCTCCGTATTATACTTCGCTCCTCAATACAAGTATACTACTACTACTACTACTACTACTACTACTACTACTACTACTACTACTGCTGCTGCTGCTGCTACTGCTACTACTACTACTACTACTACTACTAATAATAATAATAATAATAAATACAACAATAAAAAAGAGAGAGAGCGAGCAAAAACTGCCCAATATAACAACAACAACACATAAGATCAATTAATAAAAATAATAAGCTAGGAGTAGGAAGAGAAAGTTGCTTGTAGCAGTCCCACCTTGAAGGGCTTCTCCCCTGAGTGCTGTCTGATGTGAGTCCGGAGGATGCTGGAGGCCGTGAAGGCCTTGTTACAGTACACACACTTGTATGGCCTCTCTCCACTGTGCACCTGGGGTCCGAACATACACATATCTTACAACGTGTACATACCGATACATGTGCAACGATCATCGGCTTTTCAAAATTTGAATCTATGCATCTTGGTTCATTGGGTGTATGGAACAAATGACGAAATGTCATCTCTCCAATGCTAAACCAATACTTCATTTGTGAGAACAAGTTATTAATTAAGTCTCAAAATTAACATTTGGATCTTGCAGCTTCCTACAGACAGCTCTGGACATTAACTATTGGATCATGCTAACCATTCTTCACAATGGCAGCTACGATGTCAACGATGATATTTGTTGAAATTCTTTCAATCCTTATAAATAAAAGTTCAATCTAGTAAGGACACCGAAACAGCAAAGCGTTCTTGGTTTCTCTCGTATGATATCCCGTACGAAATTTAGCATTTTCTACCTTATTGAAGCAGCTACTGACAATTTCTTATTGCCGTGAAAGACATCTTTATCATTACTTCGATATCTCTTGTTATATGTGTAGGTGAAAATGTACCGTTAGCCTTTGGATTTTATTACTTAAAAACAGTTTACAGTTGTTCTTTTTTAAAATTCCTATACTGATTTTCTAAGAAGAGAATAAACTCTATTATTCCAAGAGACGCCGTTGTACATACAATATTTTCAAAGCTTTCCGTGTTTTAAATATTCCCAAACAAAGCAAACACGCCCCATCCACTGCACCCGACCTGAGCTTGTTTAAAGTCAGGTGTAACTCATAACACAAACACAATCTCATCAACGATAAAGAACCCAAATCTGCACTCGGAAATGAGCTAATGCAAATTAAGGATAATTTGCAAGGAAACGTCAATAGAACGACAGCGTGGGTTAGAACTGCTCGCCTGTAATGAGACAGGGCCTCTTTAAACGCCCTCTATACCTCGGTGTTGACACATACTCTGCCTCAATCTAGGATATGAGATTAATCTCTCGAATAAAAATGGCTTGAAAAGAATTTGCCATGTCCTGATTCCAATTCACGAGGACAATGGTGCGTCAGTGTCTTCAGCCTCAACAAGCAACAACCGGCTGTCCAACGGCCTTTTGCAGGACAGTCTAAACACTTAGAAGCTCTTTAAATCGAAGTCCCTATCGCAGTTTAAATACATTTATTCTGAACAGCTCGCCTTGCATAAAATACTTTATTTAAGAGCATCTTCTCCGACTTGAGATGTGCCGTTTGGTCGATGTTCGCATCAGTCTCGGAGAAGATGACTCTTAATCTAGTATGGGCCAGATTGAGGCCTTTGTCTGGGCCATTGATCTTTCTCAGCCCAATCGAACCACGAGAGCCTCTGGCGGACCGGGCACTGTATGTGTGCAATGGGGTGTCCCAAGGGACTAACTGTACTCCCAACGAGAGGGTCGCGGGGACGTTCTGCGAACGCTGGTGACGTCATTTAGGGACCCGGATGATGATAGCTCAGCAGACCCGAAAATGCCAGCTACTCGAAAAACTAATTAGACTTGTATTAATGAAATCCCTGCATGGGTCCATTGAATAGTTGTTAAATTGATGTTTTATAAGACACCGAGGGTTGACATGACAGTTGTCCTCGATCATGAATGTATTAGTTCCATTTTTTTCCTCCTAAAAGAACATCACATTATAGAGTCGTTCAGTAGTCCCTATAACGTACAGAATAATGTTAAACACCCTTCAATTCCGCATATGAACTATTTACAGAAGATGAGAAATTGTATTATTATCATGATCAGGAAGAAAATGTGTTACATAGCTACCGGTATTCGATGTCACAATAGCAATGTTCGTCCAACGTAACAGGTCGAGTCGACATTGCTTTTTCATATAATAGTATACTATGTACAGTCTCAAATACGCTTACCGTCTCTATATAACAGTATACTAAGTACAGTCTCGAATACGCTTACCGTCTCTATATAACAGTATACTAAGTACAGTCTCGACCAGTCTGCCGAAATCAGCAATGCTGGAAGGCGACTGTAAAAACACCAAACTTCAATCAATCAATCAAACAGTCTCGAATACGCCTACCATTTTTAATGATTGATGTTCGCATTCATATTTATGTATGTGCGTACGAATGTGTGATTCAAGTATGCGCGTGCATGTACACGCTAGTGGGTACGCTTTTTTAAAATTTACGATTTATACAATTTATATATTTTAGTTATTTGCATTAATTTCTTTTCCGCATCAAGTACTATTTTAGGCATGTTTTGTCTGTTCATATTAACCCTCTTCATGCTGAAGGCAACCGGAGATGCCCTAAAGGGTTGTACATGTGCCTAATCCAGCAGGAAGAGGGTTAACATCACCGCAGACTGAAAATCACGTCGAATTTGTGTTTTCGACGATGCTTCTATCTTACATAAATTACGATGTCCTTAGCAAAATTGATGAAATATACAGAGCAGAATATTATTTACAGGGTGAATTCAACGAATTCAACGCATGAGCGACACAACATAGCCAAGCATGCATTCATTCATTCACTATCATTCACTATGGGAGCACATCGCATGTTACATGGATATGATTCTATTAAATTTAATTGTTATACTATAAAAGGCATCTGCAATAATGCTTATCGTAATATCACAAAAATATGATATGTTTATCGGAATATCACAAACGTATGATATGTTTATCGTAATATCACAAACGTATGATATGTTTATCGTAATATCACAAACTTGAGCTTCATCTTCAGTAAGTTGTCCATGAACGATGGTGTCCACCTACTGTAGGACATACACTCGTGTACAGCAGTGTCGTAATATCACACACGTATGATATGTTTATCGTAATATCACACACGTATGATATGGGTATCGTGTAATACTCCATGGTTAGATTACAAGCAATGTTATATCCTCCGTTAACACACTAACTCTGGCTTCAATGACCACTTACCCATATTCACAAGTATGCACGCTCAATAAGAATTCTATATCGTTACTTTTACCATATACATTGTAAGTAATCCTATCGCGTCTCTGACCCAAACATACGTTCTTCTATACACCCGATGGTTGTGTGGAAAACCTGTCCATCTCTCCGATGGTCGTGTAGGTCGCCTGTCCATCTCTCCGATGGTCGTGTAGTTAACCTGTCCATCTCTCTAACCATGTGTATTTCATTATGCAAACACTTAAAGCAACACCCCCCAAATTCACCTTACAATAACGCTATGCTGTACGCTCTAACGTGTGTAGGTATACGATGTCACGACAGGTGTTTGTTTCTGGGTGGTCTGTTGCCACTGCAACCCACGCCCGTACCTCGAGATCAGTGTTCCTATTGTAACACAAGATAAGCACTATTGGCGAGGGAAACAACTTGAACAATAACAGAGACACTTAATTTATAATGACAACAATTGAGACCACGCGTTCCTCCATCTTGCAGGCTAAGACGTTCTTCTCTGGAATGAAAACAATCTGTCCCGTGTTTTTTTTCACGAAGCGAGTTCAATATATAGTTTGTATGCTACAGACATAGGCACAGTGCGCTGTGACATTGAACATAATTTTATGACATATCCAGAGAACGAATTTAGGTTTTTGTACAGTTTCTCTTAAGAGGTTCTCTTAAAATTAAAATGTTCTGTCGCGCTTCCATTTTTTTTATCGAGTTGAATCTTGGCATTAAGTTTATCATTTCATGTTGAACATTCGTTTTACTCAATATTTTTATTGGCGTTATCATGATGCTTCCGTCAAGTAATATCTGCGACACATCAATCCTGTTACACCTAAGTAATACGCTTACCCTGCTGGTAGTGTGGGCGCTAATGATAGCCATTGATAAATACGCCCGAACTACGTAATATTCGCCTTGACATTGGTGCGACCATTTTTTGAAGCACGGACTCGAAGATGTGGATGGTATTTCAGTGGAAACCATATGTTTCAATGAAATAGCCATGCATTGTTCAAAGAGACATAGATTGCGTTTGATGAAAGGGTCGTTTTGTAGTTCGGGCGTAAATCAGGGCGTTCTCCATATATGTTTTACTATAGCAAATGACGTTAGCCTAGACTTATGCTCGGTCTACGTATACGACCCTTTATTGAAACGCTGGCCATCAGCCTCTGTTAGATGGATGATGTAGCAATGGCGTGCAAGGACACGTCACGTGTTCGAGACTGACGTGTTCGTAAATTCGGAAGGGTTGTCTGCCCTGCTGATATCGCCATTACACGGCAAGAAGAAGTCTGAACATTCGCAGATTCCGAATGGCGCTAGAACGTACCCTCATGTGTTTGTTGAGACTGGACGACTGGCTGAAGCTCTTGCCACATACTATACACTTGTGGGGCCGGTGCTTCTCGTGAACGTGCAGGATGTGGATACGTAGTCGGTCGCGTTTCTCGAAAGACCTGAACAAATTAAGTCTTAGTTTCAGTTGTTACAAGTAACATCATGTAAACATTCTCATAAAAGAACGAATTATAGAAGCAAGAAACTCCGTATTTGGTTTGAAACCGAGTTTAGTTACTTTTATCTTTAATGATTCAGTTTCAAATCATTGAAACTTACAATGCACATTACACGTGTTTACAAATGCATTGGACATTTACACATAGCGGATAAACCTAAACAAATACGAACATCCCGTAAATGGCTTGCCCATGCGCACTTACCTTGAACAGAGATGGCACGGGTACTTCCGGTCTCCCTGGTCTACACAACGAGTGTACTTCAGGTGCTTGTCTCTGTAATACTTGTAGGCGAACACCTTACCACATCTGTCACACTGGAAACCCTCACTGTCTGCCAAGCAATACAAGCAGAGGTAAGGCAACATACAACACACAACACACAACATACACCATACAACATCAATACCCCACAACATACCCTACAACGTACTATAAACACCCACTTACGCCGACATGCCTAATTCAGGAAATTTTCCCCATCAATAAACTGAAAATAACAGTTTATTGTTAACCTGTAAACCTCTAGAAGAGGGGGATCAATAGCATATTAGTAATTGAAGTATTGTTAACTACGATAGAACAACTTACATTTATTCGTACACTTCAGTACAAACACTGGCTACCATGCACGGTATTCTAAAATACAATGGCGGAGTGATACATCGGAAGTGATTAAACCACTCACTGTCGGCCTCTTCCTGCGCGCCGCCGTCCGCCATCTCCTTCAACGCCACGGGGACCCCCATGAACTGGAGGTAGCAGTCCCCGTACCACACCAGGAGTTCCGTCCCCTGGGGGATGTCCTTACACGTCTCGTACCATATCTCGCCATCCACCTGCATAGCCAGGAGATTCTGCTCTTGGGCGTATCTCGCGCAGTTCACGTACGTCATCCAGTTTCCGCCATTACAGCGGCCGTCCACGAAGTGACTCAGCTTTCCTTCTTGGAACACCTAACAAATATAAGGAGACCCCACAGTAGCTAGTTTGCAATGTCCATTGAATTATTTGTCCACTGACATTGGCCGTCCACTACTCATTCTGTCAAGTAACCAGTGCTAAGAGTTAAATATTTGAAATAATTAATATAATGCATATGATGACGTTTTCGTTGAGGTTCACGAATTTGTTTTCGCCTATCGTTCATCCATATCAGCCTCAGCACACGCACTTTCTAAACCGTGGCATTATTGCCGAGCTATTGTAGACAGACACGTACCTCCCACATCAGAGAGTTGTCGTCGTTTGTCTTCACCTCGCTGGTGTTTACTACTCTGCCTTTGAATGGCCCAAACTTGGTGCCTTTGGAGATGACGGTCTTGGTACAGAAGATTCCGTAGTGCAGAGTACCGGCGAACGCCGTCTGGTAGATAGCGACCCCTGGAGGAATAGAGCATGCCATACAGTAGAAACACTTGTTTCAGTCAAAGAGAAAGCTGAAAGTCTGTAAAAGATATAGTTTTTCAGAGATGTTTTGAGTGAGATGTATGCTCATGTAAATCCTATATAAAAGTAAGTAACCACACACGTGTATGTCTGACACAGTCAGCAAGCCGGTGTTTTAGCAATGTCAGGTCTAGAGGCGGAGGTGGGGTGTACAGATAATTGTACACAATCGTGAACAAAGTAACATGTTCAACATTTATGAGTGACTCCTAGTGAATGACGAAATGTCGGTGGTGAAGGTCGGTAGTGCAAGCCCCGGCCGCGTCATACCAAAAGACGTTAACGGATGGTAGTTGTTATCCCCCTGCTTGGCGCTCAGCATTAAAAGGGAAGTATACAGAAACGGCTGGTCGGCTCAGAGTCAGCACAAAGTGTATGAGTGGAATACCCATGTTCAACTGTGATATTTCAAGTGTGCTTGACTGGTGGAAATCCAGACTAGCACAAACAGACAATAATATTCATCGCTCTCCAACTCCATGCTGTGAGACACATGCGTCCCAAGGAGGGACCAGTCTGCCGAAATCAGCTAAGCTGGAAGGCGACTGTCAAAGCAGAAGACACACACACACAAACACACACACACACACACACACACACACAAACACACACACATACACACACATACACACATATATATACACACACACACAAACACAAACACACACACACATACACACACACAAACACACACACATACACACACACACACAAACACTGTAACAAGTTTAAGGCATAGACAAATAGGAATAACTCTATTGGATTGACTGAGTTCACGTGCAAATAGCGATATACCTGCCCTTTAAGAATTGGAGAATCATCCCTATTTATCTTAATAATCAGAGAACATACTTCATCCACATCTTTCCCATAACGCACATGAATCATTACACAATTTATGTTAATTATATACGATTTCATATGTTAAATACGAATAAAAGGAAGATTGCAGGTATATATTAAACATATGCTAAATGCTGCAAGAATTGTTCAAAAAGCGAACTTAGCAGTGAATATGTCCTTCCAAAAACAATAATTCCTGTAACAAATAATCTGGTTACAGGAAAGGCATTTTTTTCTTACTATTTTAATTATCTTCCGAATATACTAATTTGCATTGCATAGAGTCAATATTTACACTCGTTATGTGTACCCTTTCTATAAAGAGTTATCATACAACTTTAACACGAATATTGAAATATTTGGACTAATAAATTAGAAATCGATACGAAATCCTTACGCGAAACACATTTTATTTTCGTTACGGAATGGACAGTTGCCCTCAAAAAATATATTTCAGAATCAAATATAACATTTGTTGACATCACTGAGGGGTTACTCCCAATCTAATGATAAAAAACCCAGTTAATTAAATATAATAGCAAAGTTAATTATTGATATTAGAATAATTACAAATTGTTACATTAAAGACATGTGTTTTCTATGGTTTTATTTGAAATACTCATTAAATGTATTCCAAATTAAACATCTGTAAAGTTTCCTTTTTTTTCTGTGTGTGTTTTTGTATTTGAAAGTAATCATTTTTATTTACAAATGATGCAAACAAGTTATCAGTTTGACTAATTGGATTTGGTATTTTCGAGACACTAAATATTTTTTTTTAAATATTCACTGATAATGCTATTTGGCCGTATTGGCGGTTCTATCCAGGATCCAGTAGCACGACGCTCTTGTAGCGCTACAATAGTTTAAGTTTAGTCTTCTACCATTGGAACTGAGTTGCACGAAGCTCTTGTAGGCTATCTGAATAAGACAGCGCTACAACTATTGTAACGGCAATTGTAAGTCCCTACAATTATTGTAGCCTACAAGAGCGTCGTGCAATTGGATCCAGCATCAAATAACTGGACGTGAAGGATAATGCAACTTAATAATGACTAGTATATTAATACCAATGCTTCCATATACTATACTATCCAGCGCAGTGCACACGGACATTAACAAACACAAATACGACTGATCTTATGCCGAGGAACGTATGTTCCCTGGTGGCTATGTCGTTATTTACGCCCAGCACGGGATTGTTAAGTATGTAAAAGTGTCTCCAATGTTTAAGGAATGCATGACATGGCGTGTCAGACACACGAGACACGCCAAGTCTCATTACATAGTGTTTACTCTTAAACACTCGTTGATTCACGAACGTGCAAATTTGCTCATATTTAACAATAATCCATGTTTTCTTACGAATGGCAATACTCTAAGAAATGTTACGGTCTTCAATAGAGCGGCATACACGGGTTCTGGTAGGGATGCTGGATGTTCTGATGAAGACAGGAGGAGGAAGGAGGGGGGGGGCATTCTGTCAACCCCTCCCGTCCAATTACTGCGGGTGTCCTTGCTACCTGAGCACTTGTTTAGAACAGGTGCGTGTCCATGGTAATACGCCCCGTCATCATGTCACAGGGAGAAGCGACCGCACATCACACTTCTCAGTGTTGATTTAAAATCCAGTATCGTTCTGGAAAGGCCCTTAGTGCGAATATCGGCTAAACATTGTTATTTATCGAATGGCAGAATGGCCACATTTGAACTTTAAAAGTGTGGAGGTATCCGGACTTAATGAGGACTTAGAGGGGACTTAGTGGTGTACCTTCGGGGAGGTCCAAACACGTCGTGTCGAGTATCGTAGTTGTTGCTGGCTTGGTCACGTGACTCAGTCCTACCTGCCCCTGCCCTCCGAGTATCCGGTCTATACCTTAAAGATAAAACATAGCACGGTGCTGATTCAATATTTAACTGTCCCCTTGCTCGGATCCCGCTCATTAGAGGCAGCGTTAATTTGAAGACAGTTACGCTGGTGGTGTGTACAGGACAACACGGCGAGACAAGACAGGGTCTAATTTTGTATATTTAAGCTTGAGGTGAGCTCTGAAAAAGCAAATGATTATTTAAGATCCTCGCTGGTAGCGGTTTTATGGTGTGGAACTATTGCCGTAATTACACCGGGACGAGCATCAGAATCCACAAGGTTTGTAGGTGAAATAAAAGACAACTTTACTAACGCCAACGCCGTATAAACAGAGTGTACAGCTGCCTAAAGTGAAGTCTACATTAAATCTGAGATGACTTCTAATGTGTGTACACTGTGTGTATCTAAGGAGATTGTCTATGCAGTCGACACATTTACTTTTACTTAAGATAATATCAGCCTGGAATACGATCTGCCATGTACTGGTATATACAATGCATATGTAGTTTCCGTATCACTGAAGAACATTACGGAACCAAGGTTAAATCATTACACATGGCGTTAAACACGACATTCTGGACAACTGATTGCATTTCTCAGAATAAATAATTCAAGTGGTAACCAAACGGAAATATAAGTTAATCGTTTCCGCTTTGTTTTCGGATTTGACCACGCGACTACTGGTAGGGATACTGTACATTCATGGGAATACATATTTTTAATTAAGAATGAGTTTGATCATCAACTATAGGAACTAGACCACGTGACCCGATTTATAGTTCACATTTCGCACCTGTACATTGAACCCCCCAGTCTTTTCGTCCCCAAGCCGTACCCGTTTCGCTCCCAGCTCATTGCGTATATCTTAGCTGTTGTACTGATTATATTTACATGAATAGAAAAGTATAACTACAAGAACGTGTTTAAAGTCCTAAAACTAAAATAAAGTCCCAAATGTCGCCACCTGACGTCGGATATGAGACAATCTAATGTAAATCCCTCTAAACATTCTAGCCACATTTCATTGTTTACATAATGATCATCAACGTATTATATTACATCTGCCAACTCGCATGTGTCACCTATGTTCGTGTCATATGCCAGACATCGCTACTCAACTGAGCTGTGATCACACACTGTAGACCCACTACCCTGTGATTATTTTCTGGCGGCGAAATATATCTCCCTAAAACAATTGGTAGAAGGAAGAACAACGTACTAGTCTATAGCAAGTTGGCATGAAATGTATGAATTAATTGTAAGAATTCCATTAAAACAAAATCTATGTATATAGCTATCACTAAATATTCTGAGTAATTATTATTTTATGCAGAGGGGCGACGTCCGAAATATAGAAGGCAAAAAGATTCATTTTGCACGTGTTGATGCTATTCTTCACACACTCGCACGTGTAGACTATCCATAGTCTCAGAGGGTGAAAGTAAATAGTTTAAATATAAATTATATTGATTGGTATTATATTAATATGAAAGGAGCCGCTGAGATTCTTTACACTTATTCTCCATTAAATCTAGACTTGCTTACCTGATCTAGGGTTGATATTTTGAATAGGAGTATTTGGGTGAGCACAAGTTGTGACACAGACTATCGCACGTGCACATTGAGCGTTTTTGCCTGTTCCGTCTTTTGGACGTCGCCCCTCTGTATAAAATAATACTCAAACGTTTAGTGATAGAAAATAAACATATATATATTTTTAATTATTTGTGCAAAGTTTTGAACATTTTGGTTATAGGTCCTACACAATAAGAAATTGAAGTTTGTCACGCATTAAGTGCATTTTATTAATTTAACCGGACGGTCTGGTACCCATTTCGAGTACCTAGTTCAACTAAATTTACGTCAAAAGGTCACAATAGCTACCCCTTTTCAACCAGCCTAGAGATGATTGTTGAACCATAGTAGAATCATAGTTGAATTATGGGTAATATTGGCATCGGATCATCTGATAGTTTAAATACAGAATACGGAGTAGGTAGACATTACGTTAATGGCACGAGTTACCACATATCTTTACCACATATTAACACCTACTTCTCACACTACTCTTGATTAAAAATGTAAATAAATAAATTCTAACATCTTTGATAATTAAATAACTAATTTAGAATGCCAATTCCATATTCAATACTATTATTATGAAATAAACAAACATGTACAAATACTATCCAAGACAAAACTTAACAGTGTTGCTGGTTATGGGTGACAGAGACCTGATCGTATCTAGGATTCGTTCCTGCCCCACACTGAATCACAGTCTGACAATCTTGTGGTGTCACCTTAGGCAAGTGGCTTAGTTCGATAATACCTCAGAGAATGGGTACCCGGAAGGATGAGATGGACATGTGAATGATAACCCTGTAGCGCCTTGAACGGCAGCTTGAGTTGTATGGTCCCCAAGGAGTTGAGAAGGAGATTGAGTGTACACAGATCCATTGACCGGGGTAATAATGCACTTCGAGTCATACGCTTTATTAATGGACTATTTAATTTAATTTAATTTAATCACCAAATACGAAATCAGATTAAATAATATTATGTTCCCAATTGATTCGACATCATTACATCTAAGCTACCTCAATCTTCAGAGAATACTTAGATACAGTTCTCTACAGTGTTTAAATGATGTGGTCAAGCAATGAGTAGTATTTAATAGATAGTGTCGTGTGCTATAATTATACCGTTGTGTGTTGTTAACGCAATGGATTGCTATTGTTGTCTCATTTATTAAAACTACCGTTGTATCATTGTTAGTCACAGGTTCATATGGATGCTATTGTTGTCTCATTTATTAAAACTACCGTTGTATCATTGTTAGTCACAG
>JAUTBT010073787.1:0-13458 GCA_032361225.1 Lepetodrilus schrolli
ACCGGCGTAGGATACGATGGATAAAACGAGTTTGAAAGGTGCTAGTGAATTATTCTGATAAGGTACGTAAAAAATGAGTGCACCTGAGGTGATAGGTATAAGCAAAAGTGAAATTTTTGGGTCGATGCACATCACTACCTAATGGTATTGTTACTATGCTAAAGTCATCAAACTCATATGCCCCTTAGGCATAAACGTTCTATCATTGCTAACTTAGTAACTATGAATCTCACAAATTTCACCATGTTCACCAATAAGTCAAAAGACATGAGCAAAATTTGAATATTGATGTCTTCAGTCAAATGTCCTAAGAAACCGACAAACATCTTCCATACAGGAAAATTTCTTCAAGTCTGATGACCACCTGGTGCACTGCCCCTCATAGATGATGTATCCATTATACCTATCTGTTCATATTTTTCAGACTAAAAGATGTCAGCTATCATTGATGAAGCACCTCAATCATCACAAAGTAACATAATCATGAGAGCTTTCAAGCGATTTGGTGAGGTATGCACAAACCTGGCAGTGGTCACATATTGGACTACAAAACACAGAAAATAAAATTTTGAGTCCTAATGATGGCCCTTTTTCTATTATACCATAATTGCCTGAATAATTCGAACCAAATACTTTTCTTCTGACCCAAAGAATACATGGCCATTTTTTTTTCAAATTGGGATTTTCTAATCGTGGGTACATAATTACTATTTTTTTTAAAATAATTAAAAAATAACGTTAATTTGTAAAAATTCCTTCATTTATTTACCATTTCATTTTCAACAATATTTTGTACTTTCCCAAAGCGACATTAAATTCCATAATAAATCACTCACTCAGTTTCATGATTTAGTTCCGTAGTCGTCGCTTGTGGGTGAAATATTCCCGCTGCGACGTAAAACACTAATTCATTCATTTTAGTTCTGTGCTGAGTACTGACACTTTTCTTTCGTTACAGATCTACCAACACTGGCTGGATCGGTCAACCCCCCACTTAACTGGCCGGTGGGTCTTCACAGTGGTGCTCGGTCTTGTCTACCTGCTCAGAGTCTACCTGCTTCAGGTGTGTCTGCCTCTGCCAGTCAATACATCATGGTAACACCATCCAAAAGGACATATGCCATAGAAATAAAGGGAAATCTCATATGGATGATTTATGTAATGTTGGCTCAACCATTTTCGTGTAGCATGCATACTGCATGGTATTGGCACAGCATAACTGTGTATTATTGTTGTTATTATTATTACTACCATGATTACTGTATTATCAGTTATTATTACCATATTATTCATTTATATTATTACCATGATTACTGTATTATCAGTTATTATTACCATATTAACAATATATTATTATTACCATGATTACTGTATTATCAGTTATTATTACCATATTATTAATTTATTAGTATTACCATATCCAGACAATCCTTAGAATGCACCAGTGAATGGCTTCACAATTGGTGTCATTCATTTCTGTAAATAATAACAATATTACTCGATCACTAACTCACTCTTCTCTGATTTTTTTCCAGGGATGGTACATTGTCACATATGCAATGGGCATCTACTTGTTGAATCTTTTTATTGCATTCCTCACACCTAAGATAGATCCTGCCGTTCTAGATGACAATGGTAAGTGTACAATCTGAAATAGCCCTGTCGGCATATCCTGCTTCATTGAAGGAGCATTAAATATCCATATTATGATTATCAATTGAGTATTTCTTCCTGACTGTATTATGAACCATTTTCATTCTATTTTCAATAATGACAATTTGATTCACTCACCAGAGGATGGCCCAACACTGCCAACAAAGGCTAATGAAGAATTTCGTCCATTTATGAGGAGATTACCTGAATTCAAATTTTGGTATGTCAATCTAATATTTACTACTATATTATATGAAATTTTGGTCTGTCAATCAAATATTTACTACTATATTATATCAATTTTATTTTATTTTATTGCAATGCCCTTTCTTGACAATAGATTGATGTATGTATGTTGCCAGATGCACAGCAGTGTATAGTTACAGGAATTGTTATCGATGGCTGATTTTGATATTTTATTTCTAATTAGTGAACTAATTGTATTTGCAGGTACTCTGCCTCCAAAGCTATTATTATAGCAATGGTATGCACCTGTTTTGATGCCCTCAATATTCCTGTATTCTGGCCGATCCTGGTCATGTATTTTATCATTCTCTTCACAATAACAATGAAGAGACAGATAAAGGTAAGACATAAACACAAAATGATGGATATCAAGTTTTACCATCTACATAGTTATTTTACCAATATAAGCAGGGCATTACTAGGTCAGTGCCAGTAATTGGTGATAAATACAGCAGGCATGATCATTTTCCGTGGAAATCTGCTGATTTATTTGTCCATGGGTCGATGGCCTGCAGCCCCCAGACCCTGGTCTTGTTTTCCGCTGAAATAACAATTGTCTGTTGCCATGCCTGATACAATTCAAATACCAAATTGCCACATATATCTCTGAACTCGGAGCTGAAACGAATATTCGAATAATCACGAATGAATATTAAAGTATGGATATTCAAATAGTAAAACAGCATTTGAATATTCAAACATATTTGCAGAAGAGTTGTAGATCACACGTTTTTCCATAATACCTTTGAGATCTTATTTCAATGTTACTGATCAATATCTAGTCAGAAAACACAATAATGAAAATTTACTGACTACAGGCCTACATTTGAGATGTGTGACGATGCTTTTTTTAATCGATAGGGTGATAATATGACTGGAAAAGTTACTTTGTAGCACATTATACTGTAATAAGATTTCAAACGAATATGAATATAAATATTCAAGTAGCATTTTACTATTCCTTTCAGCTCTAAACTCAGTTATCACCCTTTGTTCGTCAGTGCATGCAGGTTTACTGTAGCACTATGCCTATAGGAGTTGTAGGTTTCTACCTACTGTGCCTACTGTAAACGGACAAGGCATGAGTGAACAAATCTTAAATGTTGCTCTGAAAGTAATGCCAACACAAATAAAACATAATCGAATTAAACCCGCAAAAAAACACCAGAAATAATAATAACAATAATAATAATGTTGAAAATAATGTACATTTCTGACTTTATATCACTGACATGGCTGTTTTTAATTTCAGCATATGATCAAGTACAGATACATTCCATTTAGTCATGGCAAGACAAAATACAAGGGAAAAGAAGACACAGGGAGAATAGTGCCCAATTAAACATACATGTGCTTATTAAGAACACTCAGTGAAGTTTGGCAGCAGGAAGCACTCGGAACTTGTAACATTGACATTACAAGGACACATTCTATGGAACTGACAAAGAACATGATCAGTAGAATAGTGCTGCATTATTTTAATTAAAATAAATGTACACCTGGGCTTGTTTATACCAACTTAGTATTGAATTTGTCCTGAAATGATTCGGTTGGACCAAGATTGTAACAATCTGAGAGTTTTAGATTTTTTAAAGTTATTTCTTCAATGGCCACGATGTGGAGGTACATGTAGGTGCCCTCTGTGATAATAGACTGCTACAGGAAAGAGACGCTGCACTACTGACTTTCTACTGCTCCAGGATATGTAAATTATGTAAAACTAAGCATGCTAAAACAATTAGTTTTAGTTTGCTGTGTATATTACTGTAATCTTGTGATTCCTTACCAATATTCTTGTCAGGTCTATTGGTAAATGCAAATTGTGTATGGGTATTCATTGAGAGTGTTCTCTAAAATGGTGTTGATCTTATGGCAACTGCTCTAGCCAATTAAATACATGCTCGTTTCCATCACTGCACTATGGGTTTTATACTCAGGTTACTTGCTCTCTGATATTCTGTTCAGAGAGAAAACTATGTATTCAGATAGTGTGGTAAACAAGTTTCTGCTGGCTGAAATGTATCTCTTCAGAATGCAGGTAATATTGCCAGGACTGTACTGTGCAGGGAACCAGGGGTGCGTTCAGGCTGCAGTACTTATCTTTGCATAGTACTATGTAGCTGTTCAGCCAGCATGAGTAGTACTATATAGTACTACTTATCACTACGGGTCTGGACCACAATGTTTTGTAGGAAATCCCAAAGCATGAAGCGAATGGACTGGACTCGTGCACAAACTGATTTCCTGCTGTTTACATACTAATCCGTTCAGCAGTGTAGTGTAGTAATTGTAGTGCAGCCTGAATACGCTTCTCATGTAATATTTAGACAACTGTGTTGTAAACAATGTATTTATTTTCTTTGTATATTTCTTTGTTTTTCACTGATTATTTGTCCCATACAATTATCCCTAGTCCTTGAACCACAGCTATCAAATAACACTAGTAGTATTAAACAGTATACTCAGTTTAATAATGTAATAGTTACTTTTTGTATATTTACACCATAATAAGAATGATTGATGTGCTTGTTAATTCATGAATTCCAATGTTTTTGGTTGTAGAGGTAATGTCACAGTAATGTTCCGAGTAGCAAATATGTTTACTTGGCAGAAATATATGAGGAAATAACATGTTTCCAGACAATTGCTTATGTGACATACAACTAAATTATGTCTTGACATAAGCAGATATCGGCATCAAACTGATTAGTATTGGTTGAAATGTACCTATGTAAAACAATAACTCTGAAAAGATTACCTCGGAAGAAGAAAAAGATGAATAGGTGTGTAGAGTGTGCTATTTAGCCAAAGGGAGGTAATTGCATTAAAAGAACAAGAATTGGCCTGAGAATATTTTTAACATGTTCATTGTATGCAAAAATTTTTCTTTTCTAAAAGAATAAAAATAAATTATGAACGTGTCCTCTTATTAGATTATTGCCAAAAGTTTACTAATCTTTAATTTTTCAAGAATAAATATACATTCCAATCACAAGTCAATTATATAGAAATGTTCTGATACAGTATTGTCACATATGTGATGTTAAGAAATGAATCGATCTGAATATTTCTCAAATTAGCATTTATACTACATCTACACATTCATTCTGTGCTTGAATCACACTGAGAGTAGTACTGTGTGTCCACATTTCTAAAAGATAAGTTTTGTTGATCATATTGATGAAAGTTTGTCCTTTTTACAGATGTATGTTCTATTGTTTGATGGACACTAATATTGTACACTACGACGAGAATATGGTATATCATGTATTAAACTTTTCTTGTTGATCGCACTTTTATGTGTACATTAAAAAAAAGAAAACCCGTCAGAATATCTAGACGTGAAAACAAAGATTGGATGAAATATTTCTTGCTTTTGGAAAACATTCTATGCAATTTTTCAATGATGAGCATTACATTTCCATACAATGACATTACACCAACAGTGCCACTATCAGTCTAGTAATAAAGAGTGCAATATTGTCACCACTGGAAGACCAGAGAAATAAAACGTACACTAACCATTTATAACCACATCACCAAATTTCCTACAAACTTTGATGACATAAAATATTGGATGAGTATTCATTTTCTCAAACTAAATGACGAAAAAAACCGAGCTGCTCATCATCAGCTCTAAACAAAAAAGGTCCAAACTACAAGTCTCTGAATTGAAAATAGGTGAATGTGTTGTTGACCCAAACTTGTGTGCCCGAAATCTAGGTGTGATTTTTGACTCTACATTAAGCTTAGATAACCACATCAGCAATATATGCAGAAATGTACCGAGATTCGCTGACAAATTACTGCTAGTGGTGCCATCAGGAAAGCAGGCGCTGTCCTATGGAATACTCGACCAGCTGATGCCCGAAGTTCTGATGATGTCGACACTTTCAAATCCATGCTGAAAACCATCCAAGAGTATGACTGAACGCTCTTGAGCAGGGACTATACCTGGATTACGTAGCACTATATAAATGCATAATTTATTATTATCATATTATTATTACATGGAGAAACTGTAAACTGGAGGTTCATCTCAGTCTGGTTGAATAGTAGTAATTAGGTTACCCATGACAAAAATATTTGGAAGCCAGCTTGGATATGGCTCTTACAAGGTGATGCCCGTGGTGCAGGTATTTTTCAACCTTTGAGTCTCGTCAATATTTTCTTGGAAGCCATTTTCATCAAGTAATAACTGATATCAAGTGTATCACTTTCCTTAACAAAGAAATATGTTTAAACTAAACACAGAAGAATACAACAAAACAAAAGCTTCAAAAATAGTTTATTTGACAATTTACTACACTACACTAAACTCATTTGTTCAATGGAGATACAGTAACATGCTTTAGACAATGTACATGTCTACTGTAGTATTCCTGGACTTCACAAGACACAAGATCAGTTTAAAATTTACATGAAATCAATTCCAAGCTAATATTACATATTGATTGTCTGCATGACAAATGTCCGATACTTCTGACAATGCTTTCAACTATGTACAATACTTCTGATAATGCTTTCAACTATGTACGATACTTCTGATAATGATTTCAACTATGGAACATGTATGTTCTGTGGAGACATATTCATTGTGTGTTGAGGGATGGGCATCATATTTATTGCAACTTCACATGCATACTGATGGGATTCATAAAGTAGTATTTATTTACATATCATTCCACATATTAAATATTACAGTAAAATATTACTTTACAAACCCTTAAAGAAAAGCATGTACTTTTATTAATTTACTATATATATATATTGCATACTGAACACAAGTATGCTCTACATTTGGAAGCTTTGTGACCTTTATAGTTGCAACTACTGCCCCCAAAAACAAGATTAATAGACCAGTTCCCTGTCCCACCAACAGGTTGCACAATTAGCTAGCCAACGAATGCATCCATTATGAAATTTGGAACCACGAAGATAGTCACAGTTCACATCCTCTAAATCCCTTTCTCGGTGCCTTCTTAATAATACACAACTAGCTCTGGTATATTAGGGCCCCATGAAACCATTTTATTCCACCAAGTACTCAATCTGGATGGAATAAAATTAAGATTTCTTATGTTTTAGCCAAACAGACAACTTGTATGTATTGATCCTGTTGTTTTATTTACATGTACCAGAAATCATGTTACATCCCCTTACCACATTGAATACACAAGCTTGGATTGGTCTATACTGTTCAACTACTTTTAGAATGGTGACATCATTATCCTATATGATGCATAAGTATGTAAGGTCTATTTTTTAAATTTCCCAAGTTCTGGTGATGACCAATCAAACTCCAATCAAACTCCTAAGAAAATCTAAATATGCTGTTAATATGGATCGTGTTTAAATTTCTGTTCGATTCAGAGATGAATCATATTGTTTAGCATGTGTTCAGCTGTCCATGCGTGATAGATCGGGATACAACATAAGGGATACAGCAAACAACAGCCATGCACATGTCACCATGTGGGTTATCACCAGAATTTTTAAAGTTGTCTAAAAATAGAATTTGACCTACTTGTGCACCCTATTGCCCTGTGTCAAGAGACATAGCATATGAAGGAGCAACCACCGAGTCTGGGTGTTATGGATGAGTAATAGATATTATAGATATTGATATTTTTGTACACAAACTATAGCTGTGTTCACACTGACACCACTTTCAAATCAAATTCCTCAATTCGAATTGTGGACTTCAATTTGATTCAAACTGATTTGAAAACATACATCCACACTGTCTCTCAAGACGGTTTGAAATTGTTCACACACAAGCCACTTTCAAGGTAATTATCACGTGCACGTTTCCTCTCTACCCATCTCCCTCTCCTATCTCCTTTTCTCACTCTCCCTCCCGACATCCCTCTCTCTTTCTTGTGCACACACACACACACACACACACACACACACACACACACACACACACACACACATATATATATACACATACTTACATACATACAAACACACATGACATTGTTGCCAAGTGGTTATATTATATCCCCACTAGAATTACTATGACCATATATACACATGCATGCTAACACAATTTGTTTGGTGTATTCCTAGACAATGGTATTCATTGGTTGTCATGGTTGTACAATAGTACACTTAATATGTCCATAATTTCGGTGTTACAGCCATTACTATACACAGGTGTAATTATTTACTTATTATTTACTTGGTACACATCATTCTGGATCGGGATTGTAGATTATTCCCGTTCAATCCGAATTAACTGGAATTGCTTTAGTTAAACCGGATTAAAATGTGTTGGGAGTAAACTGGTTTGAAATGCCTGTAGTGTGAACAGTTAATTCGGATCGAGTCATTCAATTCAGTTTAAGGCCGTTTCAAACTGGTTTAAGATGCGAGTGCGAACACGGCAATAGTGAATTAAAACAGAATGAATTAATTTGTGCTTTACGTTCCAGTGGGAATACCGTTATTTCACCCATATGTGAAACACAGAAGTGCATGCCCATCAATTAACTTTAATACATTTCCAATGACTACATTTAGACCTTGTTTATGGGGTCTTGAATCTATAATATGATACATGTATGGACTATATATATATACATTTCAAAAAACAAAAACAAATAAACATTGCTAGTATTTGGATCATCCTCATTTTACTTTAAACAGAACATGTTTGTCTTGATATGTTCTATACCCAAGAGAAATTCAGATATACACTACTAGGGGTGTATCGATAGATCGAACTATCTATAGATCGCAATTGCGAGTGGTCTGATAGCAATAACCTCTTGATAGTTACAATTGTGTACTATTTTAAACACTAAAACCCAAATAGTTGAAAACCATGAGCATTTCAACAATATATAAATCCATTTCATCTGCAAAGTGAGGTTTGATTTATCTTGGTCACTGTCAATTCAAAAATACCAGTTATATGTATATTACCCACTGATTACAGACATGTAACAAATAATGATGTATGACGGGTAAACTATCCATTCATAAAAGACTCGCTATAGTGTTGCAATAGTGTTTTCAACTATCGCAATTGTATTGCAATAGTAGAATTGGCCTCAATAGTCACCCCTATACACTACATTGTAAATAGCTCTGGAGATATCTTACACACGAGTTAGTGTGGTGACATCTATTACAACATCCTACATACCCATAATCATTCAGCGACACAGATCAATCAACAGCAGTACACTTGCTGAAGGTACCCAAATGTTTCCAATCTTTTACCCAAATGTTTCCAATCTTTTACCCAAATGTTTCCAATGTTTCCCATCATTTTCAGAAACACTTATATAAAAAGTGCAATGTTCACCGATCCTCTAACATCAACAGTAACTGAATTAACCAGAATGACTGGCCAATGATAAGACATCTCCAGTTGCCAGCAGATGAAATAAGTACAATAGGCCACACAGAAGTAGCTGGGGAAGAAGACCTCAACTTGTCCATATTATCAAACTGATTACTGGTATTGTACCGGTTACATAATTGATACATGACAAGTAACACTTTTTCTCTTGCCAACAAGATGTGTTTCAGATACAAATAAATTTCATTTCATAATCTTTTTCTCCTTGGAGAAACATCACAATAGTCTTATTACATGTCAGCTCTTGAAATGCATTTTAATACCACCTATAATTAAAAGTATGATGTGTGGATGCAAGAAGATGCTTATAGGTAAATTACATCGCAGATTCACAGTAAAAGATTATTAATGTAACGTGAACATTGAAATATTGTGACTTGTTCAAAACACATAAATGCACATGTACAGTGAAAACCTTAGTTGAAACTTCTTATTAAAATGGCTGCCACATCTCTGAAAGTCAAGGTCATCAAGGTATATAACTCGCATATACCTGCATATCACTGCATATCTTATGTGAACAAGTGTTATACATTGCACACTTTAATATCCAAGCGTCAGGCCGTGCCATATTTTATCAAAAGCAAACAAATACTGACCACATAAAATTGCTTACAAGAAAGAAATGACTGACATTGCACAGTCTAACTCAACTGATGGACACAGCACGCCAATCGAGTTAGAAATTGATCTTCAAGGTGGACTTTAACCATGGACTGGTGTGTTTATAACTCCAATTTAATCCACATTATTGAATGGTCATTACTAAAATATGGATATCTTCAGCCCCAAGAATAAAGGCACACCTGGCCAAAGGAAAAATAGCTGCAGCCAGTTTCACAAAGCAAATGTAGCATTATTATCACTGTAAGCCATGTTACTTTACACCGACTTACAATAATAGATCTACAACAGCTTTGTAAATGTGCTTTATGATATCCTCAATATATCATGTACCACTTGTAACAATTATTGTCGACTTATAATCCAACACCAATGATGGAATATTTTGTGGGGAAGAAATTTATCATGTTAAATACGAGAAATAAGGTCTTAGTCTTGATGTCAGCTACCATTCACAAGTATAAATCCATCTTTCTTCAATTATTCCAAACAGTACAGTTTGTACGATTGATAATTCAATAACCGTTTACCAGTTATAATCATTATTTCCATAATTGTAAATACCATAGTCTAAATAAAAGTAATGTTTACATTTCATGATGTACAGTCCTTTCAATTACTCCATTATGAATATAATCAATGATATGCATGACAGTGCAACTTTGCATTTCTGAAAACATTTATTGCTTTAGGATTAACACACGTCATGAAGGATGCAGAAGTAAAATAGATGGTTTGAGTTCATTAGCACCACTAAATAGAAACTGTGCTGTTGTCCATGGCATGTTCTTGTGATTTCTTTCCTGCATGGGAGCAGGGCCCATTATCTTAACGACCTTGAAAGGTCGTGGCTTTCATTGACCCCTGGGATGGAGGCCAGCTTGAGTGCAGTAAGAACTAGATATATCTTGTCGTTTCACAAGTTGCACGATTCATTACACTTGTTCGGAGGGGGGACCAGTTATTTCAAGTAGACATTAATTTTACTTTTCAAAATGTTATTGTTGAAAGTAATTAATTGATATGTAATGTTTTCCATTTCTTAACATGTATTTTAAACAAGAATGCAAATAATTACATATGACTTTTCCCACGTGTTTATAACCTCTCCCCTTGAATCTGTACATTGTGAATGTGTGTGTGTGTGTATATCTAGCTCATTGAACTGCTCGGGAGTAGATGTCAGAGAAAGAACGTTATCTTTCCAGATTGAAGCCATGAGAGCCATCGGGTCCTTTGGGCTGGCGTGAAGCAGCATTCTGAGGTGGTGTTACTTCCAGTTTCTGGACCAAAGAAACTGATCTGAAACATCAATTGCATACCTTACTGAAAAACAATAAAACTTGCCGAACAGTTTAAAGGCTGCTATATCTTTCCAATTGTGGTAGTCCATTATTTGTAGTAGTGGAGTTAATAATAGGTCCTTTCCAGGTAGGGTAGACACAATGAAGATATGGTTTTGTTTATGATGGTCGTTTATTTACAGCATGGCATCTTGATATAATATAGTTGCCAATCGCCGATGTTTTATATAAAACCGGGCGAACATTACCGATTTTCTGCCAGTTCTCAATCAGTGTGCAGTGTATGTGCGATCACTCAGCTATTTTTACTTTTTGTTCTTGTTGCAATTTGGTTGTGAGCCGATTTTCCATTGCTGACATATGTCTCCAAATATCAAAACATGCTAGTTATTGTGTGATTGTTCAGTGAGACTAAAAATCACAGTTGCTGTCCACCACCCACGGTCAATAGCTCTGGAAAATCGGTGAAAAAATAAACATTAATTTTTTTTTTTTTAAATACAAACGGTAAGGGGATTCACCAGAGATGGGGGCTCATGAATGCAAAGTTAAAAAGAAATTGTCACTAACAAGAGGTCATAATTTGGAATGGATTAATAAGCCTCAAAGTCTCTATTTAATTATCATCTGTTACTTCTTCTCAACTACATGCAGTTCACCTACTTGTCCTCATTACTCTCGCTATTTTCCACATCACTGGCAGTATCCTCCTCCATGCTCCCAAAGATTCTCAGCCTAGCCTGGGCATACTCAGCCTCGCGCTGCTCCAATGTCTTCATTGGCTTTGCTGCCTGGCTGCTGGAAGAGCATGACCACCCAAGTAACACATGCATCTTAAAGGCACACAGACACAGCTGCTTGGCCTATTTAGTGGTCAAACTATTGTTTACATGAACCTATTTACATTTTATTTGTCTACACAAACACCATATTCCACCAACTATTTATTCTGCATGTCCCACTAGTTTTAAATATTTTCATATTTATAGACCAAATTAATACAAGTGAATTAGTACATGGAACAAGCCCACAGTTCAAATGGTTTACAAATGTGATTGGACAATTACAATTTCCTTCTGTAATAAACAAGAGCATCAGTTATCATGTAAAATGTTTGGCCTGCTCTAACAAAGTAAGTAGCAACATGTAACCTGTTAGATGATGTGGTTGTTGTTTTGGGAGATGAAGCTCTCTTGAGGATGCGAACTTGTGGCTGGAACTCTGTGCGATCAGAATCTTCTCTCAGCCCGGCAGATAACACAGAAGCTCTTGAAGTAGAAATACACAATTAACTATCACAATTTAACCATTAAACTTTTGTAACATGTCAATTTATACGTAACATGTACATTTTATTAATGTACATTGAACATAAGGCCTGTCAGGCTCCTATACTCTAGCACCACATTGCTCAACACCATTTTAACATGGCTAAAAACGATACCCAAATATGGGCTTATACCCCACGATATACGGTAATACAATATAGATTAATATTTTTTGTATATATATTAAGAATAATTATAAAAATATACTTTTCATTCATTGGTTCGGTGAAGAAATTGGCAAGATGCTTTACATGTGGTTATAACTGTCCGGTAATATGGGTGAGCAAGCAACATGAAAAAATTCCTTGGACCTTTGAAATTGATTTTTGTTCTTCTAGAAATATTGAAATAATAAATGTACTGTAGAAACATAAAATAGCCATCGAGAATGAAACTTGGAAACATTTTTGACACGTACATTGCAGTTTTAGGAGCTACCTTCACTTTTATCTCATCCAGTCTCCGATCCAATATCTGAAAAATATTCAAAACAATTGCTAGTTGACAGTGGTCAACAACTGTATTTGCGGTAATAAGTCCTCACTCCAATTGGTAAAGAATCCTCCATTATAATCAGTGTTGGCATCACATGCTAAACACATCAAAACAATCAAACAGAGCCAAGACCTAATCAATACAACATCTTTAGACTTGGAGTTTTGATTGCTCATGTCTAGCAATTACTCACAAAATATATTGTCAGTTTGTGGCAGTAGTAAACCTGGAACAGCAATAGTGTTGAGTGTTGCAGACTACAAGGTGGCATCAAACTACACTGAGCAGTGGAAGCAACAGACATCAATTGTATCCTTTTTGTTTTGGATTGGGGTTTTAAGTCGGTTTTAAGTCGGTTTCAAGATTCTTTCACTTATATCACGACTTGTCAGTTTAGGGCAGGAGGAAACCCGCAACACCTGTAGCACTGAAT
>JAUTBT010073798.1:0-31960 GCA_032361225.1 Lepetodrilus schrolli
ATCACTATGTATTGTGTTTGTTCTTGTCTATCAGGGAATAGCACCCCTGAACCGTGTATTACCCTGCGATAGTTTTGCCAGAGCTACAACAGCGTCTTCATTCAATAATATTGGGTGGCGCTTAACTTATGATGAGGTGTATATATTATATTATATTCATATGTATGCTGACCACATGTGCAGCACAATCAAATATAACACACAGTATGTATTAAACCAGGTTCAACATACATTCCATCTCAACATACTACTATTGTGAATTCATATCTACTGTTACCACAGTTACACCTGCCTACTTGTCGTGTGACTTGCCCGCCTTGTCTTGTGTTGCCTCGTTAACCCTATCCCTGCTGGATTAGACACAGCCACAGCCCTTTAGGGCATCTCCGGTTGCCTTCAGCATGGATAGAGTTAAAGCTGGTACGTATCTATGTGTCCTATCGGAACCATGACACTGAGGCCTGGTAACCTTTAGAGCTGCTACCTCCCACTACTCCAACTCGAAGTTGTACCATATGCTGCTAAGTGTATGTCTGGACCCTATTTTACAAGGCTCATTCTGTCAATATCACTACGATCATTCAAATATTGCTTTTAAAAAAGAGACTAATACATGAAGAAAGGAAAAGGATACATGTATTTATATATAAACTGTTAATTAAACGTGCAATTGCGACAGTATGTTCTAGGTAGATCTCTCACTCGCTCTCTCTCTCCCTCCCCCCCCTCTCTCTCTCTCTCTCCCTCTCTCTCTCTCTCTTACACACGTGTTAATTACACTTTGTGCAATTGCGACCGTATGTTCTAGGTAGATCTCTCTCTCTTTCTATCTCCCTCCCCTCTCTCTTTCTCTCCCTCCCTCCCTCTCTCTCTCTCTCTCTCTCTCTCTCTCTCACACACACACACACACACACACACACTACATACATCTATAAATGGTGTCAGTGGACAGTGTCACGTGTAACAGTCCACGTGGTCCAGTAATTATTAATTTATTTGGCTTAATAAATAGGACAGGGAAGGCATACCTGTACATGTGCTTCTCTCCCTGGCCGTCGAGTAAAACTATTCCAATGATTCGAAATCTGGATATTAACCAAATGTGCACATTTATAATATTCTTGATAATATGAAAATCGATAAGTTTGTAATATTGTAAGACTTTAGTATAACATAAAATAGATGCGAATGTTCTTTTTATGTTCTTTTTAGCTAATTCCAAACTAAATATCGCGAGATGTCAAATTTCCCGGACACATTTAGCAGACGTATCCTTCTGTAATCGGATTCGACTACTGTAGTTGAGAAAACTGACGAGCTGCGTCGGAATTCTCGTCTTTTTAGATTCCCATTTATAAATATAAACCCATAGTCAACTTTATTCCCCCATTGTAGTGCTGTCTTGTTTGTGTTGACCTCTGACCTATTCCGTCATCCTACAGGAATGTGGCCACATCTCAGAGCTATCTGTACGAGCAACATGGCATCGCTGCTTTTACGCCATCTTGATTCTTACAATATCCAGCCACGTTTGAAGATTTGCCCTTATCGCACGTGACGGCCAGACCACCAGTCTGCGAGCCATTGTCAAGAATGGAAGTAATACCAATGTATGTACTGAGAAGATCACTACAGAAATAGTCTTCGTCAACAGATGGTTTAGTTCTTATACATAGCATCCGTAGTAAAAAACCATCTTATTCTGCACAATGATAAACTTGATAGACTATGAAGTGAACTCAAATACTGATATACGAAAGAAGATTTTAAAATAATATTTAATTGGTTACTTATTATGATTTACTGTTTTTCTTCTTCTGAATTGATGGCATGCAATTTACATGCAAGTTATAGAATGGAAACTCAATGCGAACAAGAAGTATGTTTGGAGCTCAGGCACTATTGTGAATGTATTGAATGCATAAATATGAAAGTATTCATATAACGTAGGACATCCCAAGCGACAAGACTAGGGCCATGAAAACAGCGTTTCTGGAACACTCGATGCAAAACCTTCGTGAGTTAAGTTGCGACGATGTTTCAATGTAAGTGATATCTTACGGCTTACTAACAGCCACGTCTTTTCATAACTAGCAACTGTCCAAAGTTCACCAGGATTCTTGGAAATCTATCAACCAAACTATGTGTTAATGACGTCCACTTGACGTTCTGATGGATGTAACTGACCCGGAAACATATCAGATGAGAAATATCAGGTATTGCCGTCGGCAGAATTACATCTAATATACATTATGTTTCGTTCACACTTCCATCACGCGTGATATTCATTGATTAATATATAGACCTACAAGTACCAGCAGACGGCACAAACTAATTCTTGGGGGACTTTCATTGCTCGCCAATGCTTTTCCCTGAAACAAATCAATATTCCATTTTACTTAAACCATTAATATGCGAAATACATTTGTACTCAGGACATATAGTGCTACACACCATCAGCATTGTCAGTCTGGTTCTCAAACATCCAGTGCATTGTTTCAACAAGTGCTCAGGAACGATGCCATGTTAAAAAAATGCCAGCAAGCTTGAAGCTATTCAATGATACTGAGCACATTAAGACCTGTTGAAATGGATGGGGCGACAGTGAGGAGACCATCATTTGGCGGTGCTAGAAAAACTCGTCTACATAGCTTCGTAATTCCCTTCATGTTTTTGTGAAACAACCCTCCCTGGAGAATCCGTGCTAACATGCTAAACCTTTACTCTTCAAACATCCACGAGTTAGGTTTGATACCCACACTGGCCGATTCCTCTCATCGTCTCAACACGTGCTCCTCATTTGTGTTTATTTGGGAAATATTTTCGCAAATCGAGCGACTTTGCTTACGATGCATCATTTTGGGATTGAGACGCAATCCGGTACAACACCGGCAAACCAAAGTTATAAACTGTATATGATCTAATTCTAGCGAATATTCTTCCGTCATTTGCAGAAATGTCAGAGCTTGTTGCTTCCTCCAAGCTAAAAATGAGTTCCACTTGGGCATAGTTTATTTACCCGATAAACACGTGTTTGTTGGGATAAGGGCTACCCGCTCTTGATTATTTGCTCGTCCTCGATATGGCGCTCGTGCAACATGTATATCCAGTCTGAAGTATGCATAGAACACAGCGGTTCATCATTCCCATCTAAAAGATAAGGAGAGACCAATTTACTGTATGATTAATAAAGCATCATAAATCCTTAACGTAAGTCATGGACGCCTGTCCGTAAATAACCCTGAGGATATGAGCTCAACATCTGGAAAGTGAAAGATTGTCTCAAAGACATTACTAATTTGGGATAAATGCAATGGAATAGGCCTATCACTCGTGTCTCGTTGGGTTTGAAATTATTCATTTGTAAAATTTTAATAAATAACAATAATAATAATAATAATGGTAATAATAACAACAATAATAATAACAATAATAATAATAATGATAATACTAGTAATACTACTACTAATAATAATAACAATAATAATAACAATAAATATAATAATAACAATAAATATAATAATAATAATAACAACAATAATAATAACAATAATAATAATAATAACAATAATAATAAAATAACAAAAATAATAATACGTTTGTTTCTACGCCTGGTGCTGCTCGTGGACCAGCAGGTGTGACATCGTTACCGAAGTCCTACGATCTGACACTGCAATACCACTCTCATAGACGTAATTACTTCGTTACCATATTTATGAATTTGGATTTAGACCAGTTTTCAAGATTATTTCTCTCAAATCACGTCAAATCAAGTCAAGAGGAAACCTGCAACTCCTGTAGTGCTGAGTGTTGCATTAAACCTGCGAGTATCTGCGAGGATGATAACGTTCAATGCGACAGTATAGACCCTACTATTAGTCAGTGGTGTCAGTGCATCCTACCATGGTCCGGTCGAAAAGGTAACTTTCGTGAAAATTGATACCGGATTCCCGGAGTGAGTTCGTGAAGCCGGGTTTCCAGAGTGAGTTCCTAATGACAGTTTCAGAAGTGAGTGCGTGACAATTGATCTAACAAATCCAGTGTCACAATGACCTTTCGTGAACTCTCAATGACGTAATAGAAAACTTACAGATAACCAGTCAGTTCATACCATCTTGGACAGTGGTACCCAGCAGCACGGTTTCTGCCCCCATTGGAATTTGGAACCCATAGGATAGCAACGTCTTTGTAATGGCATTTAGAATCTACCAGAATAGGGATGCTTCATACTGAAATGCAATGGTGAACACCGTGTCTAATGTACATCTGCTTCATAGTGGGCTTCTAATATATCACATTCGGAGTAGACACCCACACCCAAATAGAACTGTTTTGCCCATGACTTCGTTGTGAAATGGTGGAACACGCATCGACTAGCAACGTAACCATAATATGAAGCATCGTAAAATATGCACACAATTCATTTAGCTAAATGTCACCGTGCAATAGCATATCTCATTAGGCTAACTAAAATTCATTACAAGTATCTTGGCTTTGGTGATACTACCAACATAAATAATAGTATTCATGTATTCCCATGACCTACTAGCATTCAGCTGTAGGATCCCCACAAAGAAGTAAATTGCATAGCATGATACGCGTCGTTTATCGTCACGGTCGACAGTCTTTCGTGGCGTCATCAACGTCGCCAACTGAAGTCGAATTCGCTCATTCGTATACTAGTAGTCTCTAGTAGGCCCTAGTACCTCGTTTCGACGAACATAAGCATTTATTCACATATAAATAGCCTATTAATTCAGTGGTAATATAGACATATTTCCTGTTTAATCATAACTTACATTTTTAGAACAGATAAAAAAAATTAAAAAAACAAGACAAAAGAAAATACCCGCGGCGATCTTGTTTTCATATAGTACGATCAGATATAGTTTTCAGATAGGTGCGATCCGGTTGATCAAGTTCTATCTATTTTATTAGAAATATGGCCTACTTTCTCAGGGTCATTTAGGTGCGACCTCAGGGCATCATCCATCTACACAGCAACATCATTCTACCAACCCGATAGGAAACTACTCTATTTTATGCTATTTATGTATTATGTACTTTTCTTCGGAATATTAACTCTACAGACGTTTTTTCGTTATCCGATGTGAACGAAAGATTCTTCTTCTGCAAATCGTAGGTTGCTGTAAACATTGCGTTCAAGCTCATCTACATTTCCGAATAAAATACATCACACTATATTCATTATCATGGTGAATTTGTGTTTTACGTATGTGTTTTTTTAATTATTTTTATATTAACCCTCTCCCTGCTGGATTAGGCACAGACACTGCGCTTTAGGGCATCTCGGTTGCTTCTAGCATGGAAAAGGTTAATGCGTGGCCTGACCAGCTTATTCTAACTCCCACTACAACGGTTTTGAGAAAATGGCGATTGAAGTTTTGCATATCCTTATTTATAAAAGATGGTGTACAGCTGTATAATTTTACACATACATAACTTAAGATATACATAACTTATACAAACAAAAAATAAAAAATAAGTCCTATTAGTTTTCGTAAAAATGCACATTTTTCTAATAGTGAAGCACTAAAATTTGAGTTCCATAGTGTTCTATGACCATACCTCTTCATTAATCACATAACATCTGTAATAGTATTTGGAGATAGAATACTATCATGTCAGATTGTACCATCTTATATTCAAGATTGTGGAGTTAAAAGGTTATGCGCCTAAAACACCTTTATTTTGCTATTTTGAAGCTGAAACTTCGCGAGGACATAGAACAAGGGCATACTTTTACCCCTAAAACCTTAACTCAATTTTTTATAAATTGGACTTAGAAAACTGATTCTCAGGAGACGAGTTTGTAAACTATACCCCCAGAACCCAAGAAACAGCTGCAAACACACGTTTTCTACAGAACACTCGTTCATAAATATCACTTACCATCAATGTTTAGTTCCAGAAATTCATAATTAATGATAATGAATGTGTACCTTTGTATTTGAAGATCTTTTGTTGAGATGCACGACTATACCCAGGTACAATATATTTATCAGTGGATATCCAGGTAGATAAATACTATGGAGTGTAACTATGAACTTATTGTAGGATAGGGATGAGTAGAGAGTATACGAGTACATGCATATGCGGTGGTTATCAAGTCAAATGAAAGCCAGTGTCAAATGTTCCTAGCTTCTGCGTCCCCCCCCCCCCCCCCCCCTTTCTGTTTAGTCGCGTGAAAACTTTAGATGTAGGTCTATCACTATCATCATGTCTACAATAGTGATATTTGGACACGACAAATTATTAATACCTAGGCTGACTGTTTCGTAGCATTATTGTGTTTTTTTTGTGTGTAAAAAAAATAAAAAAATTAGTTGATGCTGAACGACACTGCGGTAATCTCACCCATTTGATGATCATTATTGATGTTTTCAAATTTTTACAACTGTACGCTTACGACAAGCTGCATTCATGTATTACGTACCTTTCCTGCGTTTCATGAAAGGGATGTAACGGTAGTTCGATGCGTAAGTTGAGTTCTGCGTCATTTTCTGCTATATTAGAAGCATGGCGTACTGCTGGATTTATGCCCTGACTACAGTACGACCCAATCGTGAAACGCAGACCTGAAGCTGGGGATCGACAGGCGGCACGGTATCGTTTTACCGTCATAAGTTGGAAACAGTTACTGTCTGGGTTTTTTTTTTAACCCTTAAGTACCTGCATGGTTTTCAAAGTTTCGTATGATTGGAATTCCGCCCGTTCTATTGATAGTCGTGCATGGTCATAGTACACTGTTGACTAACGAGAACCCCGCCTCGACTATATACTACCAGCTTGGAAGATATCTCGGGGATATAATATCAACAGTTCCTCACATGTAATGAGGCGTTCACGAGATGTGTTCTTACGTAATGTAAATTTAAACTGAAATAGAGTGTAAACGACTAAGCAATCATTTTGTCCGTCAAATTGAAAGCTAAAACATATTTCCAGACCTTGAAGAATGAACAACCGAAAGCAGTAGCTTTAAACGAATAACACCTTAGAAGATACAGACGAGTTCATTTAACATGGGTAAAGTATTAATTTTGAACTAGGACTCCGTATCTCATTTGTATTCGAACCTTACCTATTGTAAGACATTTGTCATCGAGTACTTCTAGCGAATGTGTTAAAAAAACCGTGTAACTAGTTACAAATGCATTGCTCTAACGAAGCACAATGCTTCCAAAAAAAAAGAAGAAGCAAATATAGTCTGAATACCTGTTTAATATCTTAACTGTATATAGATATAGATAATCTAACATGAGTGGTCATATAATACTAGTACTGAATTTAGTAAACGAACGCGAATGTGAGATTCTATTCATCACATACCTGTAGAAACTGTAATATCGATTTTCAGTCACAAACACTGGCAAATGTCTTGGGAACTGAGTTAAAGCACGCGGACAAAATATAGTTCCAAGTAATTGTGTAAACATTAATAAATGTGTTTGCATATTTAATTGAAGAAATCGTTTAACTTTATATTCGACAAATTACGTCCTCAAGAAAAAGCCTTTCAAGAGGTCCAAAATGACTTTTATATCGTGTATGAATAGTTATAAAAATCTATTGTGTTATTGCACTAGTGAAAAAAATTAAATATATATATAGCATGGGTTTATTGTACTCAAACTCCTATGTTATGTGATAAATATAGCATACTATTGGATGTCTACCTCGCGTTGCCACGATCCAAGTCTGGTGGGCACTTTTCCCTTACTTAACGAAACTTTAGTTGGTGAAAACCTCTGGCTCCGTATTATCGATCCCCTCCCAATCAAAGCTAAAACAATCTCTAGATTCTACCAGCCACTCAACTGAACGAAGAAGACCGTCTGCTCCGCCAGGGATCAAGGTCAGGTGTTATGTGTTTATAAACATGGTCATTTACTAATGAACCAGACACAAAATAACTTTGGTGTTTCCATCTACAGATAGAATTGAGAAACATCCTTGAAAAGAACAGACAAAACCAAAGGAAAAACAACTCAATTGTTTCATGTAAAAATGCCAAACGTGTCTACAAATGAGATAAGAAGTAATTAAAACATAACTACAAGTTACTGCTGTGCAAGCCCTTCCCACTCACTATATGCATACATGTATATAGTAGTGATAATACCATGTGACCGCTCTCGTGATCAGCTTAAATTCACAGATTTATGTATTCCCATGACCTACTAGTGTCTGATGCTGGGCTGCCTGTGACAAGGAAAGTAATCAATGTGTTGGGGTCACAACGATCTAACAGTTATTCACACCACAATACTAGGGTCTAATATGGACTACTAATTGTGATTTGTTAAATACCAGACACAGAAAACATCTGAAATGTTATTACTATGTGGTCTTGTTATTTCCATGCATTTTATTGATGTAGCATTAAAAAGTAGTGGCGGGTGGTAGCACAGTGGTAGAACGTTGGACTTTGGAGCCAAAGGTTCCAGGTTCAAATCCCGCCCTGGGGACCCGGCATCAATGTTCGCATATGATGCCTCACTTTAGAGTAGCCATGCAGTTATCATCCTTGGTCTGTTAGTACCATCCGATGCTCGCAGGTTTACTGCAACATTCAGCACTAGGAATGTTGCAGGTTTCCTCCTGCCCTAAATTGACAAGCCATGATATAAGAGAAATAATCTTGAAAGCGGCTCTAAAGCCCAATTTAAAAAATAAAATTAAATTAAATAGGAATAAAACAAAAATGCACAGTAAACATTTACTGTGGCAATATAAACACTCATTGTCATTTTGATTACTATACATGTAGTCATGTGCCTAATATACATTTTACATCAGAGAAAATATATACCAGGGTTCTGTAGCTCACTTGACAGTTGTGATATGCTTTCTTAATTATAACTTAATAGCCATACTCAATAGCCTTACTCCATAGTGATATTTGAAATAGGCAAATTATACAATATGGCCAAACTGGACATGCTGGTTAATTCTGAATGTAAAAAGGTGTAGAACCATTGGTTACCACACTTGGAAATCTTACATAAGTGCCTTTTAATAAAATATATTGGTGATATAAATATAAATAAATATAAATTGCTATTTTGGCCAGTCGGTCTGGTCCAATATAAAACTATAATAATTTAGTTATTTAATTCCATAATTTACGCATCCACTGACCCGATTTTTTCCTCTTTCAAAAATAACAATAGTTGTTGTTACTATGTTGTATGCAGCCTTCAAAAAATTATAATAATAAATGCTGAAGGAGCAAGTCATATAATGACAATTATATTGATCAATTATATTTATTTTCTGTCAGCCAACTATTCATCATCTCCAACAACTATTGTTATTTTTGAAAGAGGAAAAATCGGGTCAGTGGATGCGTAAATTATGGAATTAAATAACTATGGCCTACGGACAATATATTTATCTTGACCTTCAATTAAACTCAATTACTAGTAATTAACATCTTCACATAAACTTGAGGAAAGATAATTGCTGATGGTATATGCTTGTTACATTTTATGTATAGATACTTTTACCCAAATATCTGCCTCCTCCCAGTGGAACTCTCTTCCTCTCTCTGTTAGAGCCAGTCCTACACTGAAGCTTTCAAGACCAATCTCAAGACACATCTATTCACTATTTTAACTCTTTGTCCTTCGAGCATGTATTAGCATGGAGTCATGCACTTTATAAATGGACTATTATTATTATTATTATTATTATTAATTTGTCTAAACAAGTTTTTTATTAAACCAGCTTCATATTCCTGACATCCAGCTAGTTTTAGATATACAGAATATACTGTATTCATGATAAAATACTGGTAAAGAGTGAAAATGAAAATGACAATATCCATGGTTGTCGAGGTGTGAACAGGTATACTACTGAAATTGAGCAGGGAAGAGATTTCTTGAGGTGAAAAAGCCATAATATATATGCTAAAGTAAATATACTTGACATAAATTGTTATAATTCGGTCCAAAATGACAACTTGTATCTGTGATTGTATACCTTTAATTGGCAAGATCATTTTTGCATTCAATATTTCGCATATAGATGAAATATTCCCGCTGCGATGTAAAGCACTAATTCATTCATGCATTAAATATTACCATAATAATATAAATCTGTATCACCAATGACAACAGTGCTTTGTTCTAAATATAACAGCTAATTTTGTTACAAAAATAGACTGTTATCAATACGATATCAAAATTCGTAATTATGATTCATGGGTCTCCTCCCCAAAATGAAAGGGTTAAACCCTGACTTGATATCGAGACATAATGGTGAAATTATATTTATCAAACAATATCATTATTGTCATTCAATGAGAAACATAGCAGCTGTTCCATGTCAAGTCAAGGAACAAACTTTTGCACTCTAAAATATCAATGCTATTAAATCAATAATCAGTCGAAATACTAAAATTGATCTAGTGGCATCAATGTGGAACGAAGTCCCCTGGTGGGAAATAAAGTCTTATCTCATCTTATCAACAGTGGTACATACAATAGATATCACTGTAGATATCGCTTGACACATAATTTGGTGATAGACAGGGTACTACTTACTGCAGGAGCTGCATTCACCATGTTCACCAGTTCAAAGACCCATGCACTTTAAGTGTGTGCTTCTTGAGAGAATCTGACCGAAGGAAAGACTTGCTGCAAGTCTCACATTTCCAGTTCCTGTCTCCATTGTGAATCAGTTGGTGTCTCTTCAGAATGCCTAGCTGAGAAAACGATTTCTCACAGATATCACAAGACCACGGTCGGGTCCCTGCATGCAACTTTTTATGACTCTTCAGATTTGATGCCTGAGAAAATATATTTCCACAAATGTCACATTTCCAGAGTTGTTTCCCAGAATGTTTCACGGAATGCTCATCCAGAGAACTCTGGCATGAAAACGACTTTCCACAACTGTCACAGATAAACGGTCGCGCTCCAGGGTGGATTGACAAGTGAGTCTTCAGGTTACTCCAAAGCGAAAACACCCGTCCACAAATGTCACATTTGTAAGGTGTTTCTCTAGAGTGCATCAGATTATGGCGCTTTAGGTAGTCTAGTCGTGCAAATGATTTCCCGCATTCTTCACATTCCCATGGTTTGCCTGCAAAGTGAACAAGACAATGCTTCTTTAAAGAATCTGCCTGAGAGAAACATTTACCACAGATATCACACATCCAGGGTCGCTGCCCAGTGTGTATCACTGCATGTGTCCGGAGAGTACTCGACAGAGCAAACGACTTTCCACAAATGCCACAACTCCAGGGCTTCTCACCCGTATGAGTAAGATTATGCTTCCTCAGGGAATGTGATTGAGCAAATGACTTTCCACATTTGCCACAAGCCCAGGGTTTTTCTCCAGAGTGGACCAATACATGCTTCTTCAGACCGACTTCAATGGCAAATACTGTTCCACATTTCTGTCGTTCTTTGGTATTCATGAGATTGGAGCTCTCTGCAGACTCTGATAATGGCTTTCCACCAGAACACTCTATTTCATTAAATCCTTCTTCACTGTGTGTGTAGTGCTCATCCATGTCAACAGACTCTGATACATACCCCAGAGCATCTCCATCCTCCTCCTCCAATGGGCAGCTGCTCTCCACAGCCTCAGAACACGACTTCTGTCCTGAAACATACTCGGGAGTTTCTTCAATATATTCCACAATTTGGTTCTCAACAGCACCAGAGCATGATTGTCCTGAATCAAACTCCTGAGACCTTACTTCAATGTGTTCCAAAATGTGGTTATCAACAGCCCCAAAATGCGATTGGTTTGAAACACACTCCTCTGGTCCTTCTCGGAGTTCACAAATGTTTCCTAAATTGTCGTTCTCAACAGACTCCAAACATGACATTTCAGGAACACAGCGTATGTGTTGCCCATCATCGGCATGTTGCCCATCATCGGCATGTTGCCCATCATTGGCATGTTCCATGGTGTTATCTTCAAAAGAACCTGAATAAGAAATACATGGAATTTCATTTTCCTGTGGCAATTCTTCAGTCTCAACCAGAATGTATTTTAGTTCATTAGTATTATGTTCAGTCTGCAGTAACATCATGTATTTCTCCACAGATTCAGAACAGATTTCAGCGATATATTCTGGGTCAGTGTGCACCAAAGTGTATTTTTCAACAGGTTCAGATGATACTTCAGGAATTTCAATTTCTACCCATTCTTGCTTTCCACCAGTCTGAGAATGTAGATCTTGAGGACTAGCATCTGTCTGGAACCTATCATCAGTGAGCAGAAGTTTGTGCACTCGGAGTTTGTGTTTCTTGAGATTGTCGTGTCGTTTGAATGTCTTTTCACACATCTCACAGTTCCAAATTCTCTCTCCATTGTGCATAGCTCTGTGTCTCTTGAGGTAACTAAACTGAGAGAAAGACTTTGCACATGTGTCACATGACCAGGATCTGGTCTCAGTGTGCACCCGTTGATGTCTCTTCAGCTTGCTAGACAAAGAAAATGACTTCTCACAGAGATCACATTTCCACGATTCCTGACCGTCGTGTGTCACTAGGTGCTCATTAAGAGCGCCTCTCGATGAGAATGACTTCCCACACCTGTCACACACCCAGGGCTTGTCTCCTGTGTGTATCAACGCATGCTTCTGAAGATTTTCACAATGAGAAAAAGCCTTTTCACATATATTACATATCCAGGGTTTCTCCCCAGTGTGAGTCACGATGTGCCTTTTCAAATTATGCGAACGTGGGAATGATTTCCCACATTCTTCACATGTCCATCGATTTTCTTTGTGAAACAGTCTGCGACTCCAGAGAGAATCCGACTTGGGAAATGGTTTGTCAATGTGCCGGAGTTTATGCCTATTGAAATGACTGGACATGGAAAATGTCTTGTCACAGACATCACACTCCCATGGTCGTCCGTGTCCAATGTGTGTCAGTTTGTGTCTCTCCAGTGATCGACACTGAGTAAAGGACTTTCCACATTCTCCACATCCCCAAGGCTTTTCTCCACTGTTAATCAGTATGTGTTTCTTCTCATCAACTTTGATGGAAAATATAGTTCCACAAACTGAACTCTGATCAGACATCTCTGCTGGATATGTCAGCAGATGGAACAGATATACCGGTATTACACTTCTGTGCCACTACTTTCATGGTGTTTATAATATTGCCTCTCAATCATGTGAATTGAGTAAAACATTGTCTAAGACAACAAGTACATTGTGATCACGAGTTGCGATACTAGCATTGCTAAATTCCCTGATTGAAACAAGTTGCTTTCCATCAATGTTCGACTACTCAACATTTGTTAATTTGTTCATTAGTCTGCAATACGAGTGGTAGGCAGGATATCCATAATAATGCATTGGAATTTTTATCAGGATAAGATATTGCGTCTAAAATTAGTTACTCAATCCTATTTATACAGCCGTTCGATTGTCGAGATTCACCTGTGTTTGTGTGTAACCTAACCCGTCCAGTAAACAGCTGTGATAAATGCAGTAAACCAGCTCCCGCTGACAGAATGTTAATTAAACGAGTCATTTTATTTTGTGTTTGTATGGACATTATGTTCTCAACATACTTTAGTCTCTACATCACCATCGTTCATCACATCGAATAAAATAGATCATCGTGATCACACACATGATACATTAGAACATCTAAACCGTGTAAAGTCTACACCTTTAGTTTGTGCTACTTCCGGACTAGTTTCCGCTTTGTGCGTGCTCCTTTTCAACCGATACTAAGAAATAAATCAGCTGTCATTCTAATATTTGCAGACAGGAGCATTATCCAATGTTGTAACCGCTATTTTCTCTATATTATGTGAAGGAAGTAGGTAGAACTCTTTCATTATAAAGCGTATTTTACTCATAAATATTCGTTGGAGAACAGTACTGTATTTGTCTACAAATAGAAAAGGAGCATGACTCACCGCCCATCAACATTGGAGTATCAAGTGCCGGTTTGTTAAGAGCGCCATCCGAAACGGCCTAGTTCACAGGGTGTTGACTTATATATTACATGGAGGAACGATTTGTTAGCATACATTAGAAACTAATTTGATTCCCTGCTTTACAGATTTTTCTGTGATACTTTTGGCTCAGGCAGTTAAAAATATAAATAAATATTATTCGATATTTTGGCTAGTCGATCGGGGACAATATAAAAACGGTAATAATTTGAATGATGAATTATGACAGAAAATAAATATAATTGTCAATAATTATTAAAAACACAATACACATGAATTCTTCAGATTTGAATAAACAATTATGTGTCAAAGCACTCCTTGTCAATAGTAGTACTAATAGTGTATTTGCTATAAATCAGACTTTTCACAACGACCTCCCAACTATTTAGGAGCTCCTAAACCAGTCCTAAAGATTATCACCTCGTAACACCACGATGTCACTATTCTTATCCCTTCTAAAATCGACATCTAACTTACGAGGTGATAAACTGGGTCCTAAAGTTAGGAGGTCCGAAATTTAGGACGTTGTTGTGAAACGGGGGCTAGGACACAATAACACATGTATGATTCACCCGTCGCTGCACATAATCCATGATTACATTATCTTACTGCAACATATTAAAAATATTCCAACAAACGTGAAATCATAAAAAAATATCTGTAGACCATATATCGCAAACATAATATAGCAGTTGCTAGCGACACTTGCTATGAATGACGTCTGTACCAGGAACTCTTCATGCGACGGAATATCGTCAGGTGTCGGGCTTGAGCGAGTCAATGCATAACGCATTTAGATATTTGACCAGGCCCACGATTTCTCGAAACAAACTCAAGTTTGAGATTTTGCTCAGCCGAGATTTCTCCCATTGACTAAGTGCTGTAACTTAGCAAAATCTCAAACTCAAGTTTGTTTCGAGAAATATGGGCTCTTTGTCACCAGATGGTAAATGAATCATGAATATCTTGTCTATGTAGTCATTGCCTTCGTAGTATAATGTCTTTGAAGCGATAATTTCCCTCTTAAATGACAATGTGGCAAGATCACTTTTGCATGCAGTATTACATTTTGTTTCCATATACAATTACTAAGGCCATAGTTATTTGATTACCTGGTTTACGGTTCTGCAGTGTGATTTTTTCCACTTTGGAAAATTAAAATAATTGTTTTCATTATATTCTGCCAGCAGTGTACTAGTCTTTAGAAAATGATAATATTAATAAATGGTGAATGAACAAGTCGTATAAACTGGTATTGAACATGAATGAAGAAAGACTGGCAGGCATTGGTCGACACAAAGTCAGAGCCAATTAATTGGTAAATATGTAACAGAAGTCTTAATTTATAACAATTAGATTCATTGAAGAATTATATTTATTTTATGTCAACTGACCATTCCTAATCTACAATTATTATTATATTTATTTTTGACCCAACCGACTGGCCAAAACATCAAATTGGTAGTACATTGACCCTACTACAAGATGGATTGAACATCATTGCAAATACCGCACTTGCCGTAAATGCATAGAATTGTGATTTATAAAAGTAGATCAGAAATTGGGATAATATAAACCCTATAATTCAACCATACAATGTACCAATGCGTTCCAAATCCTATTGAATAAAATGTAATGGGCAATTCAATAAATAGTTATTTTGTATTTGTTTCGGGTATAATATTACATTGCTAGTGAAACAGACGTCTTCACTAATTAATCAACACATCTTTAGAAGCGGACCATCTAGGTGTTTTGTGCAATACACACATTACGCAAGCACGGCCACTCCACTCCGTCCATTGATGATGGGTACATTTCCTTGGTACTAGTACTTGCGATCCTTCTAACACACTGGATTCTACTCATGGCGTAATCAAAGGGGCATCATTACGTAAGGTGGCAGCTGTCCGGCCGATGTCATATCAAGGCTTCTGAAGAATTAACATTCGGTTAACCTTATCATTCTTACCCGATGTGGTACTTTCATATAGGGTATTTGGTTGTACACAAGACTAGAAGACATTTGAAGCAATCCTGATGATTATAAAGCATTGAACATACTTCTCAATTCTGCCGATTATAAATTATTGAACATGCTTCTCAAATGAGTTGAGGCCCGAATTTGTCGGTTTTTCAGTATGTCATTCTATACACATACCTTTTATTTATTTAGCCTCATGTCTTACCAATTACATGCCACTAAACTAGGATAGGTGGGGATTACACAAGAGAGATGTGATGCGATTATTTCAGATCTAGCTGGCCTACTAAAGATGTCAATGTATTGACATATACGCGGTACTGATATTACGCGCATTTGTCAAAAAACATTAGATTAAAAAAATACTAGTACTAGTAACGTGCTCATCGGCGACTACAGCTAATTAGCGATGAATATAGCAGGACGTATATTACTGTGCGTATATATGGCACCATTATTATATCCAGGTATATTAATTTAATCACGATCTCTCAATATTCGCGCAGACTCTAATTCCGCGGAAAATATGTCTGCATGTAATATGTGTTTTACAGTAACCCTTATTGCTTCTTATGTTAATAGAAGACGAGTCCATTATAGGTAATGACCTATGCTGTTTTTAAATGTGTAACAAAAGGCATGTGTACCGCGGTGTCTTCCCACAAGACTGATCTGTCTGTATTGTTTGATGTTTCCATAGGTGTGAAGTAGTTAACTGGTGGGTTGTTTTAGTGATTACTTCTGTGATCCGATTTTAGTGATAATTCAGCGATATTTTACGTGAGATGACTCCACAAAACGTAAGACAATAGTGTTATTTCAGTACAAAATAAGTTCAAATTATCATTGTGAATGACAGAGAAGAGTTATATATGTACTATCTCAAGGATTTAAAACAAAAAGAAACTTTTTTAAAGAAAACAAATGATTGTGTTCGAATAATTAGAAAATTACGATTTGAAAAAAATTGGTCATGTTCGTATATTTAGGGACGGTAAAAATGTATTTTCGCATATTAATTTATGTGTTCGAACTATTAGAGGGTTTGAACTATTAGAGAAAATATGCTACAATATACTGAAGTCTGTGTTTCAACTGTGGATTTGTAATGATTTGTATTTTGTTAAATATCTTCTTTCAATATTTATGATGTCAATTTTAGGCTTTTTTGATTCAAAAGGACAACGTTAATGTCAAGTTAATAGTTGCAGTGGAATTTTTGTCTACAATACTGATACAGTAGTAATAAGGTTTTGGAAGTACAAATATGATGTAAAGTATGTCAAGTGGATGTACTTTGCATTTGTAGCTAATAACTAGTCCAAAACAAGCATAAATATCTGTGATTGTATACCTTCAAGAGTTCAATTGGAATATTGGTATTGTAAAATGATTAGCGATGCACAATGGTAACAATAAATTTTAACAGAATACATATTGAGAACAGCTGTAGTTTCAAACAGAACTGTAGTTTCGTATTATTATTATTATTATATAAACCAAGTGAAACCCCATTGAAATAATAGTTTTTATAGTACTAGTTGATGAATATAGCTCATTTCTACTGTATTTTAAAATGTTTTTTTTAGTGTATTTCTATTTACTTATTGAGGGTAGTGTGTGGTTGTCAACTATTCAATATTATATATTTTTTTATTCATATTAGTCCACTATCATTAGATGCAGAAGCATATTAACATGATTAACTAGCAATTCCAATATTAAAATTCCAATATTCATCAAAGTATGCTTGCTACCATTAACCACCATGAGTGACAATTTTCCACATACAGGATCCAACATTAAATACACACACAAAAACATCGCTTTCAGGCTACACCAAATTTCTTTTTATTAAAAAAACCATTTCAAAGATAATCTAACATATGTAATGATGCTCCATGTACCAATATACTACTGCTACTACTACTACTACAACTACTGCAGGTACTATTGCACAATATTTCTTTGAATCGTTTAACAATGTTTAATCTAATCTTTGTGCTTTAGTGCGTGTCTCTTGAGATAACTAGGTTTAGAATATGATTTTCCACAAACCACACAAGTCCATGGTTTCTTCCCAGTATGCAGTTTTAGGTGTTGTTGGAGATATAGTGACAGAGAAAATGATTTCCCACAAATGTCACACTCCGAGGCCTTCCCTCCAATGTGTATCAATACGTGTCTACCAAGAATACTTTTGGTGGAGAATGACTTTCCACAAGTATCACACACCCAGGGTTTCAACCCAGAATGTCTCAACAAATGCTTGTTTAGATTACTAGAGATAGTAAATGTCATTTGACATATATCACACTTCCAGGGCCTTTTTCCCGTGTGAGTTATCTTATGTACCTTGAGACGGTGCATGCTTTTGAAGGATTTTCCACACGCATCACATGTCCAGGGCCTCTCATCAGTGTGTATCTTTTTGTGTGTGCTAAGAGCACCAGACTGATAAAATGACTTTCCACAAATATCACATGCGTGTGTTTTTTTCCCAGTGTGTATCAGATAATGACACTTCAGAAATTCTGACCGTGTGAACGACTTCCCACATTGCTCACATGTGTAATTCTTCTCTCGGTGATCCAATTTGTGTTTATGGAGAGAACCGGCCAGAGAATATGATTTTCCACACACATCACACACCCAGGGTCTCTTGCCAGTGTGTGTAACAGCATGCTGTCGTAGGCCATTGGCGGAGGTATATGACTTTCCACAAATGTCACAATTCCACTTCTGACAGGGTCTCTTGTCAGTATCATTTGTATGTAAAAGGGCATGTTTTCGAAGGGTATGCATGGTGGAATAAGACTTTCCACAAATATCACATGTATATCGTTTTCCCCCAGTGTGTGTCAGATAATGCCTCTTCATATAATCTGACCGCTTGAATGACTTCCCACAATCCCCACATTTCCATGGTTTCTCATCACTGTGAATCACTTGGTGTTTCTTGAGAGTATCGGCCAGAGAATACGACTTTCCACACACGTCACACATCCAGGGTCTCTTACCAGTATGTGAAAAGGCATGGAGCCGTAGGTTACTGTTGGAGCTATACGACTTTCCACACACGTCACACTTCCATGGCCATGTGCTGGAATGAGTCAGTTTATGCCTGTCAAGTTTACCTGAATCAGAAAATGACTTTCCACATTCTCCACATCCCAATGGATTTGTTCCACAGTTATTCAGTATGCGTTTCTTCTCATCAACTTCGATGGAACTCTGATCAAATATCTGTGGTGGATCTGTCAGCAGAGAGCATCCAGCAGATGGAACCGACTGTACAGACATTTTACACTTTTTTGGTCACTACTTCCATGGTGTTTATAATATTGCTGCATAAGTAGGTAAAAGATTGCCTAAGACACCAGAACAAGTACATCAGGAATGTTGTGCTATTATTAAATTCCCTGATTAAAACAATTTGCTTTCCATCAATGTTCGATTAGTAATTTTGCACGATTGTCATTTTGCACTCGCGCATATATTAGTCTAGAATGTATATAATATATGTTTATGAAAATTATTGTAGATATATCATATATCTACAATAATTTTCATAAACATGATCATGGCAAAATTTAACTATTATGTTGAACTATTCGATAGTGAACAATGATCACATGTGATCAATTTAGTAAGTTTCCCCGTCCACATGGTCCAAGCACCCTGTTTTGGTTTTTGCGTAGCTGTCACTGGTGATGCTCTATAGATTCAACTCAACATACTTTCGTATCTGTCCATCACAGTCATATCGATTAAAATTGATAATCAGTCTGTAGCTTGTTTTGGTTTTGCATGTATACTTTCGACTATAGACTAGACCTTTGTTTTCTCCCAAGTTTGTCCAGGGCTGCGTTCGATGGACAAGTGTGTCCAGGGCTGCGTTCGATGGACAATACATACAATGGTTAGTAGGAAAATAGCAGGAAATTGGTTTGCGCATGCGTCCAGTCCATTCGGTTTTCATACAAACCGCTACGAGGTCCAAACCCGTATTGAAATGCATACATATGCATACGCATTGCTCACTAAACGGCTCGCATAGCACTACATATGTATTGTCCATTGAACACAGCCATCATCTATTTCAGCATTGTGCGTGCTCTTTTTCAGTTCAGAACATTTCTAGGAAAGCAAGCTAAGGACATTCTACTATTCATTTGCTTGTTAGCAGAACAATTACAAATAGAAATGGCGCACGACTCGTCGTCACCCATCAACACTGGAGTTTGTAAACAGATCCATCCTAAACGGCATTATTACAATTTATGTATACTAACGGTGATTCTAGAACCAGAGGACAATGTAGTGTTTGTAGACTATCCAGTAGCAGAGGGTAAAAGTTAATAGTTGAAATGTAAATTATATTGATAGGTATTGTATTTATATAAAAGTAACTGCTGAAATTCTTTACCCTGTTCTCCAGTAATCTAGACTTGCTTATGATCTTCTCTAGGGTGACATTTTGAATACCATAGGAGTATTTGGATGAGAACAAGGTGTGACAGATTATAGTGTCATCCGGAAAAATGATATTTTCTATTTAACCCTCTCCATGCTGAAGGCAACCGAAGATGCCCTAAAGAGTTGTACCTGTGTCTAATCTAACAGCTCGGAGTACAAGGGCTCTCAAGCGGGATACATCATCCCATGTACCCCTCGTGACAACTACTTTATTTATGTAGATATCTATTACAATATTCTATTATAATAGTCATGTGAACAGAAGAAACTTACATGTAAGATAGGATAAGCTTAATGAGCAACATTCTAAATCGTGACACAACACTGACCTCAGTGTTGTGTGGAAATAAAGTAAATACTATAAAATAAAGACTATAGAGTGCGGTTTCCAATTGCCACTGTCACTGGTTACCAGTATATAGTCTGTATCAATGAAGATGACAATAACATCTCTTATATTTGCACATATCCCCCAAATATGAATTTTCGGTAAACAAATTAGTGGCGTGAAGGATTAACCTGCTGCCAGCAACTTCAGTGTCGGAATGAGTACATCAAAGTTGAAAATCCATTACCATACACCATTTGTTTGCATTTTCTAAACGAAAGGGTCACATTTTCTCAAGATCTGATGATTTTGTTTGCTTGTCAGGTGACGCTAGGCTCATTTTCACCCTTGACTGCTATTATGCCACTGGGTGAATAATTATTTTGGATTATCATTCCATGTCATTAATGTCATTACTGTTACATGTCAGTACCATAACCATTACATGTCATTACCCATTAATGTCATTACCATTACACATCATTACCCATTAATGCCATTACAATTCCATGTCATTAATGTCATTGCCATTACATTAGCATGCTTTGTGTGAAGGCAATATTTTCTGTAATGGCAATGACATCTTCAAAAAACAATTTGAATGTTCGAATACTACTTCTCATCTTGGAACTTTTGACATGTCATTTCAATAGGTCAAAACGTGTAAACATTTCAATAGGTCAAAACGTGTAAACATTTCAATAGGTCAAAACATATAAACATTTCAATAGGTCAAACGTATAAACATTTCGTATTTCTAAGCATTAAAATATATCAATCGTCTTTTGTTCCACAGGAAATGTCAAATGATGTACGATTCTCAAAAACTCACTTTCAGGAATGTGGACATAGTTTATGTCAGCCATCAGTTCAAAGCATTGATGCATTTATTTGCTTCTCCCTAGAATTTAGAAATGAGCAGCAGTTTACGTCAGCCATCAGTTCAAAGCATTGATGCATTTATTTGTTTCTCCCTAGAATTTAGAAATGAGCAGCTAGTAATATTTCTGTTTGAATTGCGGACAGAGCAATAATTATCTAGTTTGAAATGAAGAAACCCTGAATGTAATACAATGTACTAATGTGCATTTTCCTGCGACGGTCAGAATCTGTAGTGTGTGCACGTACAGCCTTTGATATATATGGTGTCCGTCCACACATCATACCATTGTGAACAAAACAATGTATCATGTGCTTTACCATCCACTTATATGAGTATGTATTAGTGGGATTATGTAACAGAGCAATGGCAATCCTGGGAATCGAACCGGAGTGGCTGGATTACAAGTCCAATTCTTTACCGACTTCACTAAAAGGGTAACCCTGCTGGCCAAGACCATTAGCAGCATTTTATTTCACACCCGGCTACATTCTGCCCCTCCACATGGCGACTTGTCCTCGAGTTACTAATTCAGTCACTCCTGAACCACCAGGAAGGCAGGAATTTTCTGTGGAACAATTCAACAAGAACCTTCAGGAACAATTGAACATTGTCAAGATGAAGACATAGCTGTTGGACCTTTCTACCCCAAGTAATGCTACTACATCTGGCACACGAACAGGGACATATTTGTAATAATAGCCTTAAAGTTTGCCTAACATTGACTCTCCTGAAGATCTCATAGGCTGGATGAGTGAGAATGTGACTCAATCTAAGGTCAAGGTTGAACCTGAGGATATACAGTCTAATTATTGGTGGCAGGATTACTCAAGGTCAGGTTACATTATTCAGGGTTGCAGATTGACCTAGGTTTTCGTATATCTGTGGCGACTTCGAGTAAATCCAGCATGACAACAACCAGACTGTTTATCCTCCTCCCAATGCTTAACCAACTTAGCCAAATGGGTAACCACACTGGCCGAGACCAGAAAAAAGTAATCATGTGACCATAGTAGGATAAGGTGATGTTGAAGACAAAAGACATTAAAAAGTACTGTATTAAATTATAGAAAGTATATATCACTTCAGTTAAATAAATATTAAACAAAATAATAATAAAAAATTCGAAATGTACGTATGATAAAATGCGATTTACTGGCATCGGCAAAGATATTAACATCTTTTAGTAACCAAGTTTCATCACCGGATATTTTGAAATGTAGGTGTAATGAAAAGCGATCTACTGGTATCTGCAGAAAGACAACTAAGCTACCTACTAGGGTCTGAAGGCGGCTTCCAGAAATTTTGAAATGCAGGCTTAGATTTTCTTTTCATCAACGGATATTCCTGGAAGTTTTCTTTTTAATGTAGGCAGAATGAAATGCGCTTTTGTGACCCCCTGCATGCAGAAAGAAAATGGCATTTGAAGTTGTCCATAGTGATAAACTATAATTATTCATTCTTGTGAGTGGGGTCTGGAGGATTGACCCTGGACATTTTGAAGATGTATACATGAGAGAAATTGTCATTGAGCTGATGCCTTTGAATATTACAGGTACTGTAGATTATTCACTTCTAATTATACCTAATTTATATAAAAGTGAACTATCAGTATCGTTAATTTCTTAGAATAATGGTAGAATTAATATTTGTTTTATTTATTTATGCTGTTCTCTCTTTAATATAATTAAAGGAAATATTGGGCAACACACATGGGGGGGGGGGAACGACCCACTCTAAGACACACACACACACCCCAGGATCCGCAGGCTGCTACTATTATTGCACACTTCCTTTGAATGGTACAATCCATTCATTATGCAGTAGCGCATGTCTCTTGAGATAACTAAGCTGAGAAAATGATTTCCCACAAACCACACAAGTCCATGGTTTCTCCTCAGTATGTATCTGTTTGTGTTTCTCAAGGTAAATGGACAGAGTAAATGATTTCCCACAAATGTCGCACTCCCAGGCCTTTCCTCCAATGTGTATCAATGCATGCCTGTCAAGAGTCCCCTTGATGGTGAACGACTTTCCACAAGTATCACACACCCAGGGTTTCAACCCAGAATGTGTCAACACATGCTTCTTTAGATTACCAGAAAGAGAAAATGTCATTTGACATATATCACACTTCCAGGGCTTTTCCCCCGTGTGCAACACCTTATGATTTTTGAGAGAATGAGCCTCTGAGAAAGTTTTTCCACACACATCGCATGTCCAGGGTCTCTCACCAGTGTGTGTCCGCTTGTGCCTCTTAAGATTACAGGACATAGAAAATGACTTTCCACAAAGATCACACGTATGTGCTGTTTCCCCTGTGTGTGTCAGATTATGCCTCTTCAGATAATCTGACCGCGTGAATGACTTCCCACATTCCTCACATATCCAGCGCTTCTCTCCAGTGTGAACCAATTTGTGTTTTTTGAGAGAATCGACCAGAGAATACGACTTTCCACACACATCACACATCCAGGGTCTCTTACCAGTGTGCGACACAGCATGATGTCGTAGGTTACCAATGGAGGAAAATGATTTCCCACAAACGTCACACTTCCAGAGACGGGTGCTGGAATGAGTCACTTTATTCCTTTCAAGTTTATCAGAGTCAGAAAATGATTTTCCAAATGGCAAGGGTTTTACTCCATTGTTAATCAGCACATTGTTTTTCAAATCGGCTTTGCTTGAAACCACAGATCCATATTCATCCTTTTCCATCTCCCTGGTCTCCTCCAGATTTCCTTGTTTCTGTAAATTCTCAGACTTGTGCAGGCACTGTCCATGAATAGAATTCATGGGTTCATTGTCATTGGTTCTAAATGTCGGTTTATCACCCGTGTCAACATACTCGGAACAAGCATTGTCAGGGATATCATATTCAGTGAGTCTCTCTACAGAGTGGCCTGTTTTGTGGTCATCCTCAGCTGTCACAGAGGTCACTGCTTCAGCATCACCCTGGTCCCAGTCCTCAATGTGCAGCAAAGTGTTGTCCACAGCAGCACGTGATTCACTAGGAGTCTTTCCACTAACATCACATTCAGGCATCTTCTTGCCAGTTGCTTCCAATGTGTGGCTGTTGGAAGACGCCTCTCTAGACACATACTGGGCCCATTCCCCAGCATCTTCATTGTTCACAGGCTCATTGTCCACATGGGAATTCAACTCAGATTCAGAAGATGATATATCATCCTGACCGACATTGTCATCAAATTCCTGAGGCCAATCCTCAGCCTCAATCATATTGTATTGCTCAACATGATCAGAAGGACACATTCTAGGATCAACATCTTCTTGGGAGCATTCACGAGCATGCAGAGGTTTGTGATCCTTGAGATTATGTTTCTTGAGCCCATCAGCACGACTGAAAGACTTCCCACATATTTCACAATCCCATGTGATCTCTCCCCCATGGACAACTTTGTGCCTCTTGAGATAAGTTAACTGAGAGAAGGACTTTTCACAGACATCACATGTCCAAGGCTTTTTACCAGTGTGCAACTGTTTGTGTTTCTCAAGATATATTGACAGAGAAAATGACTTTCCACACATATCGCATTCCCATGGTGTTCCTCCAATGTGTATCAGTGCATGCCTATCCAGAGTCCCTTTGAGGGAGAACGACTTTCCACACCTGTCACACACCCAGGGCCTCCCTCCAGAATGTATTAACCCATGCTTCCTTAGATTACCAGACAGAGAAAATGACATTTCACAAATGTTACACTTCCAGGGTCTTCTGCCAGTGTGCACCAGCTTGTGCTTCTTGAGAGAATGAGCCTCTGGGAAGGTCTTCCCACATTCATCACATGCCCAGGGCCTCTCTCCAGTGTGCAAATGTTTATGTCTCTTAAGATTACCCGGGAGAGAAAAGGATTTTTCACATAGATCACAATTCCATGGTCTTTCTCCACTGTGTGTAAGTTTATGCCTCTTCAGATCGTCTGACCGAGTGAACGTCTTCCCACAGCGTTCACAGTGCCACGGCCTCTCACCGGTGTGAACCATCTTATGTTTCTTCAGAGAATCCAACTCTGCAAACGCTTTCCCGCAGTCGTCACACTTCCATGGTCTCCTCCCAGTATGTAAATATTTGTGTTTGTTGAGATTACTTGACAGCGAGAATGACTTCCCACACAAGTCACACTTCCACGGCCTTTCACCACTGTGGGTCACTTTATGCCGGTCCAGTTTGTCTGACTGTGCCAATGTCGTCCCACATTCTCCACTGTGAACAAGAATGTGGTTTTTCAGGTTGACTTTGATGGAAAATACAGTTTCACAGACTGCACTTTGCTTCATTATCATTCCAGTCTCTACTGTACACTCTTTGTCCTGGTCAGACAATTGGGACAATTTGACAGACTTATTGAACATGTTCTCCTTTGCAATTCTTCCTTCCATTATACTTTCAAAGATGGCTTAAGACTGATCTGCTGTCCATCAAGTAGTTCACACTGTGTTAAAGCGACCACTATTTATTCATAATTATTATTCTAATTAAATTGAAAAAGAAAACCTGACTACTCATGGTCCTTTACACTACACTGACAAACATGGATGTATATTATAAAGCCATGGCAATTGAACTGAACTATGCCAATTAAAGTTGCAAGATCATCTTTGCATAGGTCAAATGTCACTAACAGGGTTATTAAATGTTCTAACAGGGCTTGACAGTAAGGATTGTCTGCCTGCCCAGGACAGGTATTATCTACAGGCAGACATGGGCAAGTAGTTTCATGTCCGACAGGACACAGGGACAGGTGCCTCAAAAAGTGTATGTAGAGACCTGTCTAATACAACTATTTTTAATTTTTAAAGATTTTTTATTAATATAGTTTTAAAAAATCCTAATTAATTACACCTACCCTCTGACATTGATGAGCACCATTCTGACACTTATGCAAGTCTAATGCATGAATTCCCTCCCAGTGTCTCATTATCGTGTATATAAGCACTGTTGTCATTGGCAATACAGTGTCATAGATTTTGTTTTCATATTTTTTGCTAGTTTATAGAAATATGTAATATTGTATGAGCATTGATGAGAAGATGATCTTGCCACAACTGACAGGAAATGTGAGTGGGTTTAATATTGGTCACTGCAGTGATTATATAGCAAAGTATTTACAAAAGTTCATATGTAAATGAGCTTCTTATGGTACATCAGGTAGCAGGTTCACAATTTGAATTTGAGCAATGTTCGACAATTGCTATTTTTTACCTTCACCATTATTGTGTTGTCAGCGTTATGAAAACGATACGAATATCTTTCACACACCCATTAATCATCTGTAATGTAGGGCATTTCCAGAAAAACGCGAAATCTGTAAGGCACTGTCCACACACCATAGTCAGCTGAGGTGAACGACACTCGATGGTTCCATCTTGACACATTAACAACATCCACTGCCACTGGCCGTCTGCTAATATTATGCCTACATATAGACAGAACTGCTACATTCGCGTTGATAGACGAATAATACCTACTACTAGATGGTAGTCTCAGTCCGTATACATAACGACTTACATCAAGTAAATTCTGCACGAGATGGAATTGTAAGTGTGTACGATGTTTGCTTGCAGTTCGATCTGGCCAAACGTCCATGACAGGATGACTGGGATCAGTCTGTTCATACAAATATATTCATGAACGCATTTCCAAGCAGGACTAATAATTATTAGCCTACCTTTGAATATCAACCTCGAGATTACGAAACTTTTCAACTCAAAGTTATATTTACATATCGCCATATTAAATTTGAGCGTGAGCATGAAATTTTACTTAAAACGTTTCGTAATCTCAAGGCAGACAGAAATGTATTATTCCAAATTAGAGATTGATCAGATCTATATATATATATATAACTTTTTTTGGATTGATAATTTTAATACAGTAACTCGCTTGATTATAGGGATAATATCTATAGGTTACACATTTAATAAAGTAATTCTCAGATAAGTAGATCTAGCCTACCTAGCTACTAATTCAAATAGATATTTAATTATTTGTACCACATGGAGCAGGGCTAAAGGCATATACAACCACGGGTTTGTTTAAATCCCACTGGTTTTCAATATTGTCATATTTTATTATTTTTCTATTTTTATAGCTAGCAGCTTTATTGGTACCAGTAGTCGTGAAAGGTTATTTTGACATTGATTAGAGTTACCTCCCTTAGTCTGTGAGACTATAGAAAATTAAGATATTACAATACATTATCAACTGATTATTCGGGTTTTACCGGAAATGTAAACTGCAGTGGAATGTTACCTGTCCTACAGCGGTGAAAGATATTTGAAGATACAAAAGTGATTATATGTATGCCAAGTGCATGTACTTTGCATTTTAAATTCCAATTCGGTCCAAACGACAACTTAATCTGTGATTATATGGCTTTAAAATGTAAATAAAAAAATGTCTTATATACATGTAATTCCGTAGTGTTACTGTCTGTGGTGTTATTAATTACCGTATAAAATATAACACCACAGACATACCATACATGTGTGTACATACATATACATATTACTCCATAACATTGATAAAGCTGTTTTTCTGTTCATACAGTCAATAAATTTGATACGGTTTGTAAAAGAAAAAAAGAAAAACATGAACAATGACCATGATTACTCCAAAAAAAATATGCCCTACTCAAGAGAAGATATGCCCTACTCAAGAAGATATGCCCTAGAAGATATGCCCTACTCAAGAGAAGATACTACAATGGTATCCGCGACTCTCCACGTCCTCTTCATTCTATATGTAATCTTTCTGCTAATGAATTAGTAGAAATAAGTGCTGTACTTGAAAATTCGTGACTGAGCATATGGAACACATTGGGAATTAATTAGAGCCCAATGTGACTGGCAGGATGTTTATATGCAAATACCAATACCTGCCAATATACCTGTCATTAGTGCAGTATTTTTCTGTGTCTAATCTATATAATGAAATTCTTCGACACATGCGGTATCAACATGGAAATTTCCGTGAAACTAGATTCTTTACTAATATATATTTATTTATAGTTATAGAACAGTGGGCAGTAATTTCCTGTGACCAGAATTGAACAGTAATTTGTAATTAGTAAAGTAGTTGTAATTATTCAAAATCTTGGTTGTACTACCACGACGCCAATTCTAGAGTAGGCCTGCTTAAATAGACACACCAGATATTTCAAACTTCTAGATTTTATATCAGTTGCCTTGAAATAGTTAAATATGTACATTGTAAATTGTGTATATATTCCATCATAACGAGGATACGCAATAAACATATTGCCATCGTATGTACATGTACGTTACCACAGAGTTTTATCTATATATTTGAGTATTCTTGATTGATAATTAACACCTGTATCTCTGGCCTATGTGGACTGAGATAGAGACAGACAGCCTTGTAGGCAGGTTGGAAGGCGATAACTAGCAGTCATGCATTATACGAGATGCGGTTCTCCAAGTGCTGAAAGTAATTGCAGACAGACCATTTTATGTCCGATATAGCCAGTATAGTATGTTCTTAGAATATACTTGGTAGTGGTAGATCCACCGATAGGTTTTACAACTTCCATGCACGGAAAGCTATGAAGATTTAATCGCCATCTCGCATGCTCGTGTCCGTGCGGTTAAACAACATAGCAATACATTATCAGTGCACAGAGCACTGTGTAACGCTCTACAACTGCATATATATTATTATTATTATTATTATTATTATTATTAATATTTTTATTTTTATTATTATGCATCTATGGGATTCAATTTTAAAGTTCGAAACAAAAACAAAAATAGCATTCACACTGAAACCACTCAATAACCAGAAGAATCTATACCATATACTAGTATTTTCTCGTATAGTAGTGTAGGCATATGCACTTCGCCGAATGATGAAGACTAGTATAGAGTTTTAAAATCCAATTGTCGCCTATTCCCTCGTCGACGTAAAGAAATAATTAATTCATTCTATAATCCTGCTCATGTGATCGAATGTGTTGGAATCTGTATGTACTACGAATGTATATACAATGAATGGTTTGAGACACACAGGTCAGAAGACGTAAGTTTATTCATAATTTGAACAAACTTGTGGTTTAACAACTTATTTTAATTAATTCAGTTTGTATTGGGTTATTTCATAAAGGTTGCTTGATTTCCTTGAACATTGATGATTCAAAAAGGAATATTAATCTACTTATACCTGTCATGTTTTTGTTTCATTACGGACCGGAAGTGCATTTGCTTTGCGCACTGCTTGACCTCCTGTCAAATTTATTGAAAGATAAGGAACCTACTGTCTTAATCCAAGGCTGAACCGTGCAATGAGTTATGCCACGTCAGAGGTGAAGCCACAAATTGGTCAAGGCAATACACGGACTGTTGCTGTCAGTCTGACGTCGGAAGGCTACTAGCACGAAGATTACTGTATTAACGTATATATCCTATCATAATTAAGAATCTTAGTGCTAGGTGCACGGATAATACCCACTAGTGTTCGCTAGATACCAATAATCTGGTAAAGAGATACTATCTTTAACGTAGGCCTACGTACATTTTAGAGGAGAGAAATCGAAAACAGGATTTATCCCTGAACACCATCTGATATCGATGGGCTGACATTATATTAGACTGCAGTGAATTTATTAGGCAACATTACTTGCACGTGCAACTGAGGGATAGTCACGTGAAACCTTAGTGGCGAGTATTTTATCCAAATGACCTGGGTCATCACCATGGATCAGCCAATAGAAAGCCGTCAAATTGATTCCCCACATATGCTTTGCTCGTAACATCATCGGTCTCACACGTGTAGGTATAATGCACACGCTAGTTTCGTTGTTGTTTGAAGTACTCAGTGGTGTTTTAAACGATGCCATATCCTTGTGAACGTATCTTACGTACACATAGAACGTCATGTACCAAGCGTAACGTCATTCCCGACACGGCAGTGTCCAGTGGAGGTTAGCAGGCAATGTCTGACGTCCAGTATGCTCCAGCATACCCTGGCATCACCTGTCTTCATTAGCCTATCACGTAAATGTCATGATACCTTAACTCCAATTTTATCTGGTCTGTTTGTCTCTTCCTTGTTACTTTCACATTAAGCCTAATCTAATTGAGAGAAAAGCAGATAAATGTGACGGTTTTATACGCCTCTTATAGATAGAAGATCTCCTATCCTGCTAAATGTTTCATATGTGTGGACCACATTGCACCATATCTTGAGGAATTAAGTTGGGGATAGTATTGACAACCCACGCTAACGCCCTTTCATAAGTTTGAAATTAAATTTAAATATTAATCCTTGTTATTGATTACGTAATCCGCTGGCAGATGTAGATCCAGGCAGACCTATCTACTTCCTGTCACATATATCAGGGTAGATCCACGGGACGATAAGGCAGATAATAGTAGATTTAATTGCCAATAAGCTCTGAGTGTGACTGACAGTGCCATGGAGGTTGAAATATACACTGCTGTGATTTACTATATCGTAATTTGAAAATGGTGATGTAACTATTGAATAACATGTTAAACGTCATAGGTATTAAACAAATTGTGCTAAATGTTTTGTTTTTGTTTTAGACACATAGGAAACTACATTTAAATGGATTTACCTAAACAATTTATTTTGTCTATTGTATGTTCCATCAAAATATTTGCGAGTCAACATCCTAAACGGCTGGCAAGTTCATATGGCCTCGAGCTAGTACATGGCATGAGTACACATTCATAGACAGTAGTTGTCAGTCTGGTGTAGTGATATGTACCTACACGTGGAAGCAATGCCCTGGCAGTCGCGTGTACATGTCCTTCATGGTTACCCCGCATGTTCCTGGCAATGCCATCTCTTTTCACACATTGGTATGGTACAACTGAGTACTTGTCATGTCAGATGTGACAGTGTCTTCTATGTCAGATGTGACAGTGTTTCAGGCACTATTGACTATTACAGAGAACCACTGATTGACTTAGCCTTGAGGGAACCACTGATTGACTTAGCCTTGAGGGAACCACTGATTGGCTTGGCCTTGAGGGAACCACTGATTGGCTTGGCCTTGAGGGAACCACTGATTGACTTAGCCATGAGGGAACCACTGATTGACTTAGCCTTGAGGGAACCACTGATTGACTTAGCCTTGAGGGAACCACTGATTGACTTAGCCCGGAGGGAACTACTGATTGACTTAGCCTTGAGGGAACCACTGATTGACTTAGCCTAGAGGGAACCACATGTGGTGGCACATGGTCGCTCAGGTTAAAGTGAAGCACGTTCTAGCTCGGCTGGTACGTGGATGGGTGACCGAGAACCTGATCGTATCTAGGA
>JAUTBT010073799.1:0-13458 GCA_032361225.1 Lepetodrilus schrolli
AAGGTAACTTTCGCGAACATTGATGCCGGGCCCCCGGGGCGGGATTTGAACCTGAAACCTTTGGCTCCGAAGTCCAAATGTTCTACCACTGCGCTACCACCCGCCCTGCGTAATGGATGATGAATTGCTTCATATAAAGTGATGACGAAAGACCATGTCCATGTCAAGGTTAATGCTCAAAATGTTTCAAGTTACGACAGGTGATGTTTATAAATAACGCGTCTAGCGTGAGGATACTATTTTCAAAAGTATTATTTTCATTTGTCAAATGAAATAGTCTTCCCATCATGACAAGTTACCCGGCGGTTATAAGTAAAAGTCACGATGCTGGACAATGTATAGAAATGTAAACCTAAATGTTAAATATGTAATTGTTGCATAAACTTTCACATCTCTGTTATTTCATTCCGATCTGAGTTTAAGTATAGTTTACTTCAGGGAGTTTGCGAAAACGTAATAATTATCTGATACCTCGAAATAATTTTTACCCGACCAAGATGCCTACACTTTAAAAATCCAAAGAGTCCCTTTAATAATATTGTTATCTGAAAATGCACTGCTGTCGTACCTGTAAGGGCATCATAAATCAACGGGTCGCTTTCATAACATATGCTGTTCTACACATTATTTGAAAAGTAAAACAATAAAACAAAATATATTATTTTTAAATTTTAAATAGGTGAAAATCACGAAGTCGTACACGTTATGTAAACTTTGTTCTTGACAACCTATGGTTTGCTCCCAATCTGAGTTAATTGCATCCATCGAAACGTGTGTTGCACAGAGCTTTTCACATTTCTAAAGCATGGGGATGTGACTGCAAACACGTAGATAAATACAGACTTATACAGGCGCTAAGCTTGACGTCCTCTAGTTTCGTGAAGGCCAAGCTGGCGTTGTACATCAGTGTTATTTTTTCGTGATGACGCTGTCATGGTCTACTAATGGATTCAGTGTCGTCGTAAATGTGTCAGAGTAACCTTGAAGCGTCTGAGTAGAATAGAGTCGACCTTCGTTTAGCAAGAGTTGTAGCTGCATAGGGGCATTATTATATGTATGTGTGTGCACATAAAATATATAATGTGCAAAATGTTTTATGTCCAACATCTTGTAGATTCTATGTTTAATTAAGCTGATTTATGGTGAACGAGTCACTATCTCAATGTAGAACTATTCAGGTTGTATGTAGAGTGTAGGCACATTAACGTTTTACGGTGTTTTATTTGGTAGGCCTTTCTCTGTGTGTGTGTGTGTGTTTGTTTGTGAGTGTGTGCGTATGTGTGTGTATATGTGTGCGTGCGCGCGTGCGTGCGCGTATGTATGCATGTCAGTATGTATTTTTACGTGTGCACGTTCACTATATAGGCTGCAGCGGAATGCACGTGATAAAAGTAAGGATGATGCACATGTATATTGCGTTGTACCTATGTCAGTGTTCACGAATGTCATCCGGGTCCAAGTAAACCCATTACCAGCCGCACCTTACTTATTCTACGTGTCTGATGCAACTTTAAATTGCTTAGTTGATGTAGTGCACAATGTATATCTCTTTACACCGGACTGCCTACACACTGCAATAGTTAACTCAATGCAAACATTTGCTTACTTTAACCCTAAACTCTCAAGAATAGGTAAACTGTTCGTATGGCACGTGCCAATATCTAACGTAATATTATTTATGTATTACGTTACCAAGTATGTTTCTTATATTATAGCTCATCATTTGTGGATATAATTAATGAAGACATAATTAAATACAAGGAATAGAACATCCCCCTTCATCCATAAATCTTTTTTTTTCCCATGACAAACTTCTATCTGACTAGATCGCAATGCCAAACAGTTCATTATTTCTTTGCGTGCATTATATATACTTTCTTAAATTTAAGGTGTATGTATTCAATGTCTTGATAGTGAAGATTTATTCCAAAAAAATATATTCTACAACAAAGGTTGGAGGGGGATGGAAAAGGGGGGGGGGATAAACACATGCAATATAGAAATTTGAAAGTAATTTAGTATTTACATTAATAGAAGAACCATGTCGTCAGAAATGATAAAAGGAAGGCATAGACGCATGGATGATCAAACAGTATATTATGACTTTGTAGTTCTGGTACAGAACCTTATACACAAAATAGTACAGGTACAGAACCTTATACACAAAATAGTACAATGTGGAGTGATGCAAGGTAACAATCCTACCACTCTGTACATAGCCAATCTAGTCACAGGATTTCACCGGTACATCTACATATAGATGTACACGGAGACGTCAACCTAGACTAGTATAATTATATGTTTTATGGAGCAAATACAACCATGACATTAATGGCTAGCAGGTCGGCCATTAATTCAAAATATCTCATATAATAAGTTGCTGTCTACAACAACAAAACCAAAACTCGGCCTTTTGAGTTGGCGAAAGGTATTCGAGATGTGAATGCGTGTCTATATTTAATTAACGCCGATAGACATAACTATGTATGTTAATGCATATCAATGTACGTTAATACAAACATGTGGAGCAATGTTGATAGATTATACACCCAAATCGTATACGGTTGAACATGGTGTATCACAGATTGTCAATTTACTGCAGGTGGAAACCTGCATCCTACGTTGCACTTAGTGGCATAGCATTAGACCATAGACGACTGTCTGGGAGCGAAAAAGGAAGGGTGCTAACGCACATAATTATGCATAATAACTGGACTTGGAATTTGTGATGAATGCGTTATATCTTAGTGGAAAATACCGATAGATTCACTATGATAGATGAAAGAGGCTAGCAATATTCACGGATTGTTCTTGATTTTTGGTATCGCAATACTACATCTGACAACGAACCTGCCACAGGACGATTAATCGAATAATATGTGCACACGTGCGGAGAAAACCTTTTCAACAGGGAGATACGCCACTCGATGTATTTTACCACTAGATGCACATTTTTCCGCGTTTTACTAAAGGGTCGTACTGTAGTCCTGGCATAATTTAACAATGACTAAACCGTATTTTTTTTACTTAGATGACGTAAACTGGTAAGACACGTTCTTGAATCGTGTATGTAGATGCATCTGGCTATTGAATTGACATCAGAAATTAAGTTGATTTACATAATAACTTCATAGATGTCCGTTTGGTATGTACTTGCTCATATTCTGAGTTTTTATTAAATTTCTTGGTACGTGAAATGAAATCGCTGCAACCACAGATGCACATTTCGTTATGTACATATCCCATAAATAACATCTAGAGCAGATGAGCCAGGGCCAATGCGAAATTTTCATCCGTATCAATCTGAATATGGAATCACCGTAATTCAATTAATTAAATGCCGTGGAAATGAGTCTGTATTAAAACTGACAATCATTCGAGTTTGGGAGTCATACAATAATATTTGCTCCCTCTTCAGTTCCGAGGGAGAGCGAGTCGGGGTATTGAAATGAGAGAGCCAATGTGTTAAGGTTATTTAGTCTTGTTCTCGTAAGTTTTACATTAGAGGTCAATTCTGAAGGGGAGGGCTAAATAATATTTTGATCTGTATCTTGACTACGTAAGACTGCGCGTGGACAGGGAGAATAGATCCAGCGTGAGCGTAAACACTTTTAGCTTCACAATAAAACACGAGGGCGTTCCAGGTCCGTAGTGTAGAGATTGATTTTATCAAACACGTTTGGCCACATACTAAAACATGCAGAAATACAAAATGGGCTCAGACGGACATTAATTTATCTCAAAATAACAAAGACAAAAATGTGGGTCACCGTCACATGGTAGAATTAATCGGCGGTGACGGTGATAACGCCTCGAGGTGACGCTGAACGCGGAGATTGATGGTTCGGCGATACAGAGAAAGTCATCAGGCTACTGTCGAAATACCAATTGCTTTACTGTTAGCGTTTGGGAGCGTTGTATGGGGGGATACGAATACGTATACGTGATGAGCAGTTCATGCTGAATCAAAAGTATATATACATATGTATGGATGTACAGCGGGCATAATGTGGAGACTATATTCCATTGCCAATGTCACGATAGCATTGATGTTATGAATTTATTTTCTTAAGTTAGTTAGGGTAACGTATGACGTCTTGCTATTATATTTGCTAATAAGAAATTAGGAGTTATTTTAAATGAATACTAAAGGTATATAATTACTATACGAGCCTAGCCATGTTGTTGAACAAGTTTGATATAAAGGACGATATTTTACACATAAATGGTTTAGTTTGAGTTGTATGTTAGACTATTTCAATGATGTTTCTGCGATCTGTTTATTAAAATGCAGTATCTCTTAACAGATGCCTTTGTGCATGTATCTATTCTTAAAAACTACATTTCAAATACTTCTCAAAGTACAATTACATTTAAGGTTTTGGATTTCTTTTACTGTTTTTTCTTTTTCATTTTTTTTTATTGTGTTTGTTTTTATGTCTATATCTTGATCAGTTGCCAAGGGAACATACGAAACGATACTGTCTAGAATTGACATTCATCCACAGAATTTTGTAGATGGTGAGACGCTATGTATGGTCTATATAGCAGGACTAGAGCTAAACGCTCTCGTCAGCATGGCATGACGCTATAGAGGTCAAATTCAGTGAATGATGTATCCACCCCTAGCAACCAGAGTACCCTGTTGGTATTTCGCGGGAAATTCGTGATTTCTTATCAGATTTAAAAAACTATTTTTTGTTTTATTGGGGTTTTAAGTCGCAACATCCGTAGCGCTGAATGTTGCAGTTAACATGCGAGCATCGGCTCGTACTGACAAGACCAAAGATGATAACTGCATTGCCACAGAAATTGCATCCTATCAATATCGCGTCAGAAAGGTAACTTTCGCGAACATTGATGCCGGGTCCCACGGGCGGGATTTGAACCTGGAACCTTGGCTCCGAAGTCCAACTGTTCTACCACTGCGCTACCACCCGCCATCTTGTCAGATATCTGACAGCCTGTAGCCGTTACCAGCCGTGTTTGCAATGAAAACATGTTTTATATGAGTGGTCTGTTGAGCTACTTCATAAAAATATGATACTTGTATTAATATAAATGGCAGGTCGAATGGCAGTGAATCCTTGAGTCTTAGAACCAAACATAGCATTGACTGCACATGTACTATGTATGTAAATTGTAATTATTTTTGTTAATTATAAAAACAGACTCGCTTAAGCAACAACTTTAAATGTAAAGATAACTCGAATTGCCTTAAACGTAACTCGGACTTATGCGTGTCTTACAAACAAAATGTATAAAATAACCTCCGTCATTCACTGGGCGTGAACAAACAACGTCGTCGGTCTCCTAGACTATAAGAGGCCGTAGTTTGCATCGAATTTGACAACGCTCTCCAGCTCCATGCTGTGAGACACATGCGTCCCAAGGAGGGACCAGTCTGCCGAAATCAGCTACGCTGGAAGGCGACTGTCAAAGCAGTAAACCCCAGCACCACCATCGAATTTGAGGGGGCTACATACCCAGGATATCTGTTCACGAAGCTCTCGTATCCACTAAGAGATCATAGAGCTCTCTATGCCGATAGATAATACACTACAGACAGACAGAAGTTGTATTCTCATTAATCACAGTTCATGATATAGAGAACATACAACAATACAGAATCTTATTAACAATGAATCTGGAAGGGCTCTTGTCTTTTAGTGGATAAGAGAGCTTTGTGAGCGAATTTTGTTTGTTTAGAGCTTTGTGAAAGGATACCCTGACATCTAGGGAACATAGTCAGACTAGTTAACATGGACTGAATAGATTGAACGTGATTGATCACCGTAATAATTATCTCAAATTTCAGGATAACCTTCACGTGAAGCTTTAATGTATTTAGTGATCATAGCAATGCAGTTTTGCCACTGCCGAGACGTATTGTACTCATAATGTCTCAGACAATATTCCTTTGAAATGAGAACAGGTAAAATATTCATATATGTATTACTGGTCGTGTTTAACATGCATATAGTTTGAATTAGGTTTAATCATAGCTAAGGTATTCATACGAAGTATATTTCATGGTGCAAACTTTGGCAAACAAATATTCCCAACAATAAACAGAGGAACGGTAGTGCAACGTCAGCGGAAGACATGGGGTGTGTGAGGGGGGGGGGGTAGGGTAACATGGGGTGTTAGAGGAAAATAATGTTATCAGTCTTGTCAAATACCATCATAATACCATGCCAGAATACCACATCTCCTTGAGAACATATCACTTGACACCAATGGAATGTTAAGTCCACTGACAACTTATAAAGTTTTAAATATACGCTGACTGATTGTATAAATACGAATATGTCAACTTGAAAAAATATAGTTATTGAATAACCATGACTAGCTTATCCCTAATCACCATCCTTGTTATGGTGTGGCTCGACAATTGGGAATAATGGTGTACGAATATAAATATGTCGTTGCAATACGCTACTGGTAGATGGCAAATCTAGACATGCAGAAATACATAATACATACAAGTAAACATACAAAAACTGACATGTACCAGTCCCTGAAACTAGGCCTACAATGCCATGCTCCAAATGAAATTGTTGTTCATAAATCCCCATAAACGATCTGATTTGAGCATGAAATCGTAATCCAAAAAGTTGCATAACCTCCGGGCCTGGTATACGCAGTAACATATTTTGCCCTGAAATAAACATGCACAATCACAGACATGCATAATGACGAATACATACACCATCTAATGTTGGCTGATCGAATCCGTGTCAGCGACATCAAGACATACACTAGCGGCAATCTACTGAGGGACCAGTTCAAAACTACAACACAAGCTTTGTTTTTACTCCGATCAAATGTAGTCATATATCAGTAACCCCTGTAACCTACTCTTTTCTATTTTATCACGTGATCTATATAATTCATGTAGAACGTTGTAAAATTATCCGTATTCTTAGGGGTGGATGGATCGATTCTTGTGCGGTTCCAATAGGATGTTATCGTTGAGGAAAAACACACCATAGTATTTATCACGATGATAAGCAGAATTACATGAATCTTAATAGCAGTCGCATTTATATGTTTTAATTACCATATGCTGGATTTTGAACTGGTCCCCGTGTACAGCTTTGTTAATACATGTATCATGTAGGGAAATAACTTCATACGTACGTCATAATGCGCAGGTCATCCAACTCCTGTGGTAATAATGATGAATTAATATGTTATAATTACTATAGTTAGGCAAGCATGATTAACTGAAATTATCGCTGTATACAGTTCAGCAAAATTTATAACATAATACTTGTGTCCCATGATCTGTCATTTTATGCAATAAGCAATGAACCGATCATAGTGTCTACAAAAATGTTGACTTTCTAACACAAGCCTGAAGGTTAATCTACGTTGTATAATAACCGAAGATATCGCACACATCATAATTCCAGTCTTCGGTCATTAACTACGCTGATAATATACATGAACTTGTGTTAGCAAGGATGTAGTTAAGAAATATTTATTACTACGAAAGTACATGTTAGACCGTTACGAAATACTAAGTTAGCTAGGGCTAATTACCTAAAGTTTGTTAGCATGAAGAAACGAAGAATGTTACGTAGATACTATTTGTATTATCAATAGTGCGAGTATAATAAATAGTTCATAGTTCAGATACTAAGCTCAAGTTAATGTGCATAAGGATATATACAATTTACTAAACTGTTGGATGTACTTAGCAAATACTAAATTATAGACAACTACCCATACCTATACTAATAATAACAGTAACCATATTAACAGGAAATAGCCGTAGGAGTAATAGTGTCTTAGCATTGAAAGTAAAGCCTCTATTGGACTATCGTATACTGGATCGCTACAATCCACTTCACTGTGTATTCTAGTTAAGACGGATTATCAAGGAATAGGAACCAGACAGTTACACACAAGTGGAGGTTTATACGCTGAGAACTTGCAATACGATCAATCATATGCTTCATGAAGCGTCCTATACAATCTGAAACTGGTTTGGGAACGTGTTTTCGGGGAATGGTGCTATTGAAATGATCCTATAGTATTTTTAAGCGATGTTTGGATACATAAACGATAGCACTTTTCGGAAATTGCAATGCCATTATTTTTCATAGCAGTCTATTTTTGTATGTGCAAATATTACATTGCATGCAGATATTCTAACGTTCGCGTTTATACTTCGTAATTCTCAGTTCATGTATGTTATTCACAAAAAGATAATCAAAAAATGCTTTAATAAATTGGGAATTAAATTATTAATACTGCAATATGAAAGTATTTAGGAGAGGTGTATTCGAATTATATATAAAATAAAACTAATTAATGGAATTAAAAGTATGTATTCGGTAGAGGTGGATACTATTATCGAATGCATGAATGGTTGGGATGGACCGTCTTTTCATTTATCATAATTGTTTTATAAGTATCAGCCGTGGTCTCATGGTTATGACGCCAACGTGCTAGTGCGTCTAGTTTCCATCCTACCATAAACGGATACCACAACCGTTGAAAACTTCGTAGTGTTACAAGTAATCATTCAGTTGCTCTATTGCACCTGACGCTGTAAGGAGTTCGCAAAATGCGCGTGTGAAAAATGACCGTGTTTGTAAAAGAAATGTATTATGCTATATATGAACTGTTTTAGAAAACTCTAATTCCCGAAAAGTGTGCAAAAAGAACTTTAACAAATTCAAACATTCTGGGGTTTCATTTGCTGTTTTATTTTTATTTTTATTTTTATTTTGTTCATTGGGGTTTAGAGTCGCTTTCAAATTTGTTTCACATATCACGACTTGTCAGTTTAGGGCAGGAGGAAACCCGCAACATCCGTAGCGCTGAGTGTTGCAGTAAACCTGCGAGCATCGGCTGGTATTGACAAGACCAAGGATGATAATAGCATTGCAACTCTACAGATATTGCATACTATCAATATCGCGTCAGAAAGGTAACTTTCGAGAACATTGATGCCGGGCCTCTGAGGCGGCATTTGAACCTGGAACCTTGGTTCCGAAGTCCAACTGTTCTACCACTGCGCTACCACCCGCCCATAGATACACTACGCACACAATAAACACACTCGATTTCATTTTGTTTCTCAAATTAATCTAATAATTAGCAATCTATAGTAATGTAGTAATCGATAATTGCGATGTCGTTCATGGTTTAAATCAATTGTATGGGGAACGTCGATTCTCCTTCAAGTAAGAGAGCTTGAAATAGTTCCTGTCTAGTGCACAGATGTTGAGAGAAATCGATGCCAAGCTTCACAATATTCCTGATTTCTCTGATATATATGATTGTGCCGTGATACTAATTAAAAGTTTACCAGACGATACATATCTTTAAATGAATTTAAATGACTTTCAAGATTATTTCACTTATATTACAACTGGCATGTTTTGTATGCACATGCCGTGCTTAAACTAGATCCTATTTAACCGGATGTTGGTGCTAGCTGACGGAGTGTCCTGCAACAGTAACTCACTCTCTCAATATTAACTGACTCTTAGCCGACCGAGCCTTGTTTTATCCATGAGCGCCAAGCAGCGAAACAACCATCTCTCATAGGGATGGCATTACCCGACAGACATTCCTTGGCCAGCATCGTAAATTTGACGAGAAACCAATTCTTATATTATTTTCATAACTTTAGTATACTGTCTTCCCGAAATTACAATCTGTATCTACGCATGTACAAAACCTTCCACGTCAATTCTGAACGTTTCCTACGACATGTTTTACAATGAAACAGACAGATCTATACTTTGTACTGCTAAATATTTCCTTTCAGTACTTAGAAAAGCTAAATTGTGTTCTTTATACTATGAAAAAAACATGTGCTATTTTTTTTCAATCCAACATGGCAATTAGAGGCATCCTGATCCTATATCAAGTTACTGATTTTCTGTAACTGACGGACAAGCATACTGTACCTTTTTATATGGTATATTATACAGTTCAAGTACAAAAATATCCTTAGATAATATGTACTATTCTCATTTCGTGCTAACTATATAATAATAATAATAATAATAATAATAGTGATAATACAACAATAATAATAATAATAATAATATATTGTTATATAATATTCATAGTGATTTAAAGTATAATCTATATCACAGTGCACTAGTAGTATGAATGGTGTATACTATTTCGATAGTTTATTATAATTCAACTGAGTTTTCACCCAATATTATTACATAATTTACAATTTGATATTAATAGATAAAGTAGCGGATACATTCCTGACTCAATTCACCGCAGACAAGAAAATCCGTCGTTCAATACATGTTTTTACAAAACGTGAGATGAATACGTGATAAGTATAAGACAGAAATTCTCAACCCCACAGGGCGAATACCAGGGAACCTGATAATAGGACAAGATTTGACAATGTGATCAAAGGGCTTTCATTGGCAATCAAAATAACTTTCTAAATTATTAAATGTCTTAAAGACAGAAACATGCTTTGGAAGGCTGCTTTTGGATACGTTAAAGTAGTTTTACAAAACCTTCCATTTACATCAAACAGTATTCAAATACAAACAATGTTAACTACGTCAATAGTAATATATTGCAAAATGTCTTATTAGCTTCGTTCTATTAGCTCTTTCCTTCATTAATAGTGTTCTCCAAATAATCTCAGCCTATCACCTGCCCAAATAAGGTTGTTGATGTTATCTGTAACGTTAACATTAAAACAAAATATGCTAAAACACATTTCCCCAAATAATTACGAAAACCACGTTCCTATCTGACTCGTACGGTAATCCAACGAGGCCTGGAGCAGACTCTACTAGTGGAGTAGGATCCCATTCCAGATAACGTCATACAACGTAACGTGGTCAATGCGACGCCGCGTTAACGGTTATATTAAAGAGGAGGCATTTTGCGCCAAAGAAATGAGATGTCGGCAGTCGTTTTCCCTACCATAGAAATGTTACTATTTACATGAAATTGCTAACGTATTACCATTTAACATTCACTATAATAGTTTTATGTAAATGTTCTAGACTAAACTTGTCACAGTCCCTACTATGAAAACTACTAAAGATTTGATATACTTTCTTTTGGACGTCAGTTTATATTGGAACATTCCAGATTGCAACATTTTGTTCAATTAGCAAACACTCAAAATGTATTCATATATAAGTGAAGACTTTATGTCTCCTTTTTACATTCACAAGGAAACATTATGATTTAAACCCACACTTGATATAATGTTCTGATTACAAGTTGTAAATAAAATTGCAGCATTTCCCACTAATATTGCTTTCTATCACTTGTATTTATACATCCACAATCAAGCCCAATAGTCACACAAAACTGTGACAAATGTACCCTATACATCAATCAGTTTTTAAGTATATAAATACGCGTTATTATTGATTATTTACATGGAATACCAGCTAGCTCTTCAATGATCAATCACACGTTGTCCGATAACTTTTTGTAAGTGTGAGATAATTATGGCACTGAATAGCTTGGCCAAGCAACTAGTGACGCACATATCTTATGTTGTGCAAGGTCTGACTGACTACCTTTGTTCTTGTATGCTAAATGTGTATTTTAAGACCAACAAGCCAATGCTTTGGAAATACGCTACAGTTTGGAATCAAGTTAGACGACTTTACATAAACAGGCATGGCGATGTGAATAGTTGGCTTTATATGCATACATGTATATTCTCCAAGTACCATGCTTCATTGTTTTAAAGACGCTTGACAGGACAAGCGATTTCAACCTTTACAAACAGACTATTAAATATTTCAAATCTATTCTTGTTCTTACGCTGCTAGACGCTCAGCATTACAAGGATAACGTTAAGGATTGATAGGCTCTAGGTCAGTATGTATAATGTGTCAAAGTGGGGTATTCATCTTCTGCGGCACGATATTCCAGTGAGCTCGCATTGTAAGTCCATACTAGTACAAACAGACATACACACACGTCTAAGAATTGCGCCGAATACCGTCGCTTTGGATTAACATCTCTCGCATTAATATGATGCCACAACTCTCTCATGCTGTATATACTTATTTATGCCTTGTAGTCCAGCGGATTAAAGAGACAAGATCATACATGCAAGTATTATATATATTCTTAAATATTAAGAAAAATAATTCTAAATAATTAAATAATATTAATAGTTAATAAAAAATAAAATGAAAACATCCAAACTGTAAGATAATGTATCGCCAATGCAAAGGAGGTCTTTCCCAACAGTACTCTGTTCTAAATATAAACTATGCGCGCGGACCTTGGAGAGGACCTGTTATGCATAGGCCGAGGTAGTCCAGAATAGGCCTGTGTCGGGTCTGTTTTATGGAACCGTTTAGGCCCTGTATACTGCCCTAGCACAGATAAAAACCAAGCTCGGGGTGGTAAGATGTCGTTTCCTTTATCATGCATGTCGATCAAGAGATCAACGACAACAGCTCACATTAAACACCGAGAAAGAAAATTACTGCAGTCAATATTATTCTCTGTCACGGATCAACATCCACTAGTTGATAGATCCACTAGTTGAGAGACATTGTAATGTATCCTGAGCTCAATTGTTGTTCTTACGCGGTAATTTAACCAGCTGCTAGAAAGAAAAAAAAACATCTGAGAGGGATCTGTGCACACAGAAACCTGTGACGTCACAATTTCCGGAGCGAGTAAATTAAATGACCCGCACAAAAACCTATAAATAGACGAAAACTAGTATCCTATGTCTCTTTGTTGATTTTAATTATAGATGGCGGCCATTTTTTTAAAGATGTGCGCCATGGACGCCACAAGAAATATCTGGGACGACATTATATCCAAGTATTTTTGTAATGGTCTACTGAGTATGTGTACCAAATTTGGTGCTTTTATCACTAAGCCGCAGGACTAAAAATGCTTCTTTGTACTTTTCTGTTCATCATTAGAATATTGTTTAAATAAACAATACACTCACTCACCCACCAGACTATAATGGACCAGACCCATAAACCCAAATGTAAAAGGATCGATAATACAAAAGAACCATCGTTATTTTTTTTTTAAGCCTGTAAGATTCTTCCATTGACAATAAACATAGGGTCGGTTTCAAATATTTCTAATGTTATAACTTCTGAATAGCTATTTTAACACCATTTATTTATAGTGTAACAGGGGGATTTTCGCTGTGTTTATGGTATCCATATTTCAGCGATGGAAGACACAATAATGGATTGCTGATGTTCTATTTCCAGCAACAGTCCAACTTCTGATATTTGTTCTCTATCACATCTTAAAGTATACAGTAGGACATCTGTTTTTCACTACTGTTCTGAATATCCATTCCCATGACATATTAAAACATCACTAATATACCCATACATCGTTACTATGGATATGAACAAACATTCAAACATACTTGATAAACAAAGTTACTGGAGACTAAGAGTCTGTTATTGCAAGATTGATTGCATAACGAATTACAAT
>JAUTBT010073810.1:0-13457 GCA_032361225.1 Lepetodrilus schrolli
CATCCTATCAATATCTCGTCAGAAAGGTAACTTTCGCGAACATTGATGCCGGGCCCCCGGGTCAGGATTTGAACCTGGAACCTTTGGCTCTGAAGTCCAACTGTTCTACCACTGCACTACCACCCGCACGCACATTACCTGGGTGAACAGGCATTTTAAAACTATGCCTAAAACTATATGTTGTCAGTTTGTTTCTCAGTGTGTGGGCAGGAATGTTGTGCTACATGTGCAAGAAGGTTAACACACTTCCATCTCATCCTACTGGGTACTAATCAGTGTTCACAAAATCTCAAAAATACCTGCTTTGAAAGCTCCAGGGTCCAGTTGCATGATGCTCTTGTAGGCTACAATAGTTGTAGGGACATAAAAATGCTGTTACAATAGTTGTATTCAGATCTACATGCAACCCAATTCCAATTGTAGAAGATTCTACAATTGGACTTAAAACTATTGTAGTGCAACAAGAATCTCATGCTCCCAGCCCAAAGGACTTGCAATACAAATTCAGTTATTCTGTCCGTCGGACCGACATATTGGTCAAACACCAATTCCCTACTGGGAGAACAGGCATTTTCAAACTACGTTTAAAACTAAATCAGTTTTCAGCCAGTTCCTCAGTGTGGGGGCAGAGATAGTTCCTAAAAACTCTCTTTGGTTCAAGTTTTAATTTAGTGCATTATTAAAGGCACCCAACCACAGATTGTTGACTGATTTAATTATCTAACAAATGTTTACCAATTCTAATTGTCACCTTTGCTAATTACTGGTATAGTCTGTATCATTGAAGATGACAATGTCCAATGTTGTCAATGTGAGTGAGTCAGTGAACCATTTTACTGCTGAAATTGAGTGGGGAAGAGATTTCTTAGGGTACAAATGCCATAATACCAATGCTAAGTGAATATACTTTGAATTGATCTCAAATTCGGTCAGACGACTTAATTTGTGACTGTACACACATTATTATTTGTATTATTATTATTACACATACTTGACTGTATACACATTATTATTTGTATTATTATTATTACACATACTTGGCCATGCCCAGACTGTCGAAGCACCGTGGAGCTACCAGCACATCCAGCCTCTGGAAGGGGTGAGGTCCAAGCACAGAACACACCTCAGTGAGGCACCTAGGTAGGTATACAGCCAGCTCTTTCCTGGCCACGGCCGACAGACAGGCAGACACGAACACACGGCAAGGAAGATCAGTTGTAGGGGAGTAGTTTACAACACAATCCAAGCAATGGATCGAACTGGAACTGAGAACAAAATAAAGAATAAAACTTTGATAAACATTTAGAGCAGCTTTAAATAAATAATTGTATGTGAAGTATTTAGAACACTTTCTTTTTTAAATAATAGTATATTTATATTAGAAAATCTTTTCTAAATAATTGTATATTAATATTGGTGTTTAAAGCATTAAGAACAATTTGACGTAAACAATTGTATTAGATCTTTGTAGTGTATACCTGACATCAAATAAATTTAGTATCAGTTCTAACATGGTTTCTGGTACCCATTATTTATTGATTCACTATCTTTGAAAAAAACAAACATTACTGACTCATTTCAGGAGTATTGTAAATATGCTAATGATGATCTCATAAGCCATAAGTTGGGGTGCCATTCCCTGTCAGATTATTGACAAGATTTTGGTTAACCATATTTTTTAAATTTAATAGTAATATCAATAGAAATAGTAACAAAGGTCTGCAATGAGGTGTATTTTATATATTTATCCAAACTGGGCCTACTCTGGTTCTGGAGTGTCCACATTTGGCTTCTCTGAGTCTGAGTCCATGTGTAACTTCTCCGGAAAGAGGTCAATCTGAGACCATGACCCCACAGCTATGGCCAGCGTGGAAGTAGGCATGGGCATCGTTGAGTAGTAGTAGAAAGTGGCTCCATCTGAAATCAAATCTCTTTGTGGTACAACAAACAACTATCTAAGTTTAGGGAGCGGGTCTCATAAGCTGTATTGCTTTTACACTAATCCCATGACATTTTTGGTCAATGAAATACGTTTAAAGTGCATCCTATCATGATTGTGTCAGAAAGGTAACTTTTGCGAACATTGATGCCACGCTCCTGGGACGTTCTACCATTGTACTACCATCCACCCCGTGTTTAAACTAAAAACTATGCTAAGTTTGGTGAAGACATCAGTGCCATCCAGTAAGACAAACCATATTGAAGACATTAATCCATTATTAATGCTTTGATGAAGAACATATAGAATTGTTATCTGATCAATAAGGAACCACAGTAACTTTTCACACAATTCTTGAATAATACATTGTGATAAAATCATTACAAATAAACAAAAAGTAAATTAGTCTAAATAGTATGAGCCCACAAAACTTCAAATTCAAAACAACAACACTTTCCCTGTCCACTGAATATACTGAACAATGAAAATAAGCATCCAGATTCTCACCCACCTCGAGCCAAGACAGGGCTACAGGACTTGTCGCCACTCATCAGGACGGTCAGACCACGTGACACTGTGACGTACGCCTGCCAGGTCGACATAGCTGTGGGGGCGTCCTGACTCGGCAACCATGCCCGGTTATTCAACCAGTGTCCTATGGTGATCACACAGGGTCTGCAACATTAAACTCAATGTCCAATGTCCTGCTACATCAGAAGAGGATGTACTTACATACACGGTGCATGTGGCACGGTTCATGTGACACTGATATTCCCAGCAAGCATGTGTTCTACTATTTGTAGACAGCTTTATACATGCTAGACCGTTAGGTTTTTGTTGGGGTTTTTTAATTGGGGTTTAGAGTCACTTTCAAGATTCTTTCACTTATATCACGACTTGTCAATTTAGGGCAGTAGGAAACCCACGACATCCATAGTGCTGAATGTTGCAGTAAACCTGCGAGCACCGGCTGGTACTGACAAGACCAAGGATGATAACTGCATTGCCACTCTACAGACATCGCATCCTATCAATATAGCGTCAGAAAGGTAACTTTCGTGAACATTGATGCCGGGCCCCCGGGGCGGGATTTGAACCTGGAAGCTTGGCTCCAAAGTCCAACTGTTCTACCACTGCACTACCACCCACCCCCATACTGTTAGGAAGTGTTTGGCAGACATGATAATTTAGAATATGCTTTCATATTTACCTTCCATCCTGATCAAGAGTCCACTTCAAAGAAGGTCCTTTAGGCCTGGTGCTATAGTGTATTCTCAAAACTCTAGGAAGTTTGCCTGCAACAAGTGTTTGAGTCTCTGGTTTGGAAGAAGCAACGGCATTTGACCTCTCAGAGATGTCCATGTTTGGCTTCCCTGACATGTCCATATTTGACTTCGCTGCAATGTCAGTGTGTGACTCTTCTACAATGTCAACCTTGTCCATAATATTCTTGCTTGTTCCCTCCACTGTTACACTCTCCAACAAACTGTCTTCACTGGAGTCGTCCTGAGACCTGGTCCTGCACTTACTCCTCCAGATCTTCAGACTGTGGTCAGAGACAGAGAAGGCAAGAGGTCGAGTCTGTGGCATGTTGTAGCACTTCATGTATATGCCAGTCTCGCTCTCGATGTCACCACGACCAGCTGACAACAGCTCACACTGTAGGTCCTCCTCAAGAACAACCTCCTCCACTGAGCTCACTTCAAGGTCGTAGGCATCCAGAACTACCATGGAGCAATCATGGGCAACACTATTGCCTTCTAGTGGGTCTCCTTCTGCATGCTTAGTCCTCGTAGTGTCTGACACTTCTGTATAGTTAGTCCTGGTAGTTTTGGACCCTTCTGCAGGCTTAGTCCCGGTAGTGTCTGACCCTTCTGTATGCTTAGTCCTGTTTGTGGAAGTAGATGGTTTTTCTTTCTGCTTATCACCAGCAGGTTGACAGAAGAGAGTAATATTCCCTGTCAATGTCTGATTGTCAAGGCAACAGGTGAGATGAAGAAGAAAGTGGTTGATCTCAACAATGTTGATGTTGGCAGATAATGGAAGGTCAAGGTCATGATCAGACATCCTGTTGGCTTTCCTTTTCTTTCAATCCTATAAATATTAAATTGGTTGGGTTAATTTCACAAGGAAGTTCATATAATCAATATGCTCAAGGACTAAAAATAGCTGCAAGAAGGTGTCGGTTGATGAGCGCAATCGGTGACGAATTTCATAAAATAATATGTGAAAACAATATTTTCCTTATAAAATAAGCATGGTTATATTGGTTAGTGAATCCATTCCTAGCTGGATTTCATTCTGCCCATGTATTTATGCCAAACATAGTGATTAACCTAGCGCATTAACCTGGTGCGTACTTTTGTGGATGCATATTACTGCAATACTCTGTAGCTAAAAGGTGTCATATAAATAGCACTTTTTAGCTACAGAACTGCAGCTAGTTACCCAATATACTTGTGTAGACACACTAAATGTACATACTTTCATGTAAAAAATACGTTTGACCATGAAAAATGTAAACAAACCAATTATTGTATGCCTTTAACACAATAGGTCAACACATTTTAAATTGATATTCATATTTTCCTCTCCCATCTTTAACATTGAAAATCCATTGCGTCCTCAAATTTTATCGTTTCTAGAAAAGAAATATGAATTGCGCTACCAGGGAAAACATGAAAGCTTCACACAAATTTTCGAAGTCTTGTCACTTCGTGTGCCGTAGGAACCCTGAAAGGAGTTTGATGCTATATTACGGAATGAATCTGATACTATTACAGACACTTCAGTCCGTGAGTTCTTAAGTTATATTTTACTACCACTTCCGTAGCATTGTGCTTCGATGTTTGCGATTTATCTTTGTTGTTTATAAAATGTGTCCAAAATATTTAAAATTACATCGGTAACCCTAACCCTAGATTAACCCTAACCATAATATAGTATAGTGAGGATCCAAGGGCTAAAGAAGCGTGCCTTGTACGCTGTAACAGTCACAACAGCAATCGGCCAACCTCGGACAGTTCCATTGGTTAGCCGAATGTCATAGGTAACAGCCGGCTTCCATATTAGATTTCTATCGACAGACACACGTGAATTCGAATTGTACATGTATTTTTCGCCATGTCGTTCAATCAGTATCCTTACAAAATTGCATTATTCTAATATCATGGATATCATTGCATGTTATAAAATGGCACACACATGAATAGAATGGAAGAAAAGGGACGGGGGTATGGGTGGAAATCATACCTTAAAGAATTCACAATGATATAGGTGAAATTTAAAACATGATCGGTTAAACTAATATTTCTATTCTATTTCTGACATTATTTTTAATCAGTAATCGGTTAGTAGAAAATTAAATGTAGGCCTGCAACAATACAGTTTCTTACGATACGATACGTATCACGATTCAAAGGTCACAATACGATACGCGATACGAATAATGTGTTTGATCGGAAAAACAAAAGGATACTTTGAATCCGAAATATTGCAAAGCCAAAGGTGGAGATCAGGGGGCCCCATCCCTTGGTTGCAAAATGTATTTCATTAATTGCACAAACATCTAAGCATTAATCTTGCAACCAAATACATTAAATTTGATGAACATTTTGCGGTAATTACTCTGTTTTACTTCATTCGGCCATTATCTGTCGGAAGTTATGGAGCAAGTGGACAACTAGCTGCAATTCTGTAGCTAAAAAGTGCCCCATTTACTATTTTGCTATCAATATGGCACCCTTTAGCTACAAAGGATTGCAGTAATATGCATCAACAAAAGTACACACCAGATCTCAATGCACTGGGTTAATCACTATGTGTAGCATAAATACACCGGGCAGAACGAAATCATGTCTCCGTGCTTATTTTCAAAGAAAAGATTTGTTTCCACATGGTCTTTTATGAAATTTGTCACCGATTGCACTCATCAACCGACGCCATCTTGTTAAAAAATAGTTGCAAATTGAGAAAGCAAATTGGTCAAAAACAGGGAGGGGGTGGGGGGCATGATCACCACCTTTGCAAGCCATGTCTTTAGCAGACATCTTCACAGAAACGGCATAACAACTTATCACTGATTGGTCTCAATGCAAGTTCCAGACAAATCAGAAGGCATCGCACAGAATTACTTGAAATTGATGACGATATACAAGTTGAGCTGCATTTATATCAAATTGACAATTCAAAACAATTTGTTTTATGAATTTAAATAATAGTTGGTTGATATTACTTCATAAGACATAAATATATATTGATACAGTAGTGTGATTTGAATATAATTAGATGTTCTACTAATAAGTATCAGCTGACTTATGCGTGGTCCATGAAAATAGTGGAGTCCTAGTTTTCCCATGGTCTTAGCTGTTCATTTGTTTACTGGCTAGTGTTTACACAAGGCATCCACGTACGTTATCCAACAGGTCAATTTCCACATGTTTAGGAACACAATATCTATATTCTGTACGGATTTCAGTCCAATGAAGTATTTTTGAACACATCAGAATATATTTCACACATGATCATTAATCAGAAAATTAAATGCATCTGTATTTTTGTGAATCGTTACGTAGCCTCGCGATACGATACGCAAATCGTGAAACTTTGTATCACGATGCACTGATACATCGGTGAATCGTTGCACCCCTAATTAAATGTCATGTTAGCTGTGGTGACAGCTGAAATAATTGTATTTATCCAATTCCAATTAGTTTGCAGTTCTTATCGAATAGCATCTAACTCTTCCTATCGCTTCACCCATGGTCCATTCAACAGATTTTCAACTGTTCATATGGCCTCAGACAACAATTAATTATTTCTTGTTGAAGTCTATTTTTTAAAGTGTTTTTTTTTTCAGCTGAAATGACAGATGATTACGTAGTATATGTAGGAAAGCTTCATTTGACCCATGTTGGCATAAAAGTGTGATACTTGATTTGTTACTTGATGCAAACTGGTCGACAGTAACCTTGACCTTGTTTACCCTAGCAATATCTGGAAAGTGAATAGGCTTACCCCTTGGCCCTGTTTATGGCCGGGTAGTGATAATGCTTCGCTATACATATAAAGCATTATCACTACCCGGCCATAAACAGGGCCAAGGCTTACCCCCACCTCAAAATTTCAGCAAATGTGCAGCCGAACATTATAGAATCAGACAGCAAATTTGAAAAATATTGTATACACCATGTATTTACTAGGATTTTTTCTGTAAGTGCTAAATAGTGATAAACAAAGAAGGAAAATAATTGTGGTCTGAGGCCTGATATATTTGCACTGCCTACTTTCCAATGTTTTGATTTGGCGTTAACTAGAGTTATCTGCCCCACTATCGTAATTTTCTCAAGCATAAACTATTTCAATCTATAACTAATATTCGTATAAAGTTTACTTGTCTCTTATATAACATGTTATATATTGTAGTTATATTGGAACTTTACGCCTAAGAAAATAGTAGATAAGTGAAATATACTTGGGTTAATAAAATATCATGTTCATATTTGTCATCGAGATTCGTCACGTGTTCGGTTAATGAATCATACTGGTTCCAAATACGTTCGTAAGAAAAGTACTGTTTGATGGCAGGTGCTTGCTTGACAACAACATAAACTAAGGCATCGCCGATTTCTGATTTAAGGAATTTGTAAAATAAGCCTTATATTGGCTACTTAAGCATGGCGTCGAGTGAAAAGTTAATGAAGGGGGATTTGTCTGAGTTTGCTTCACAGATGAAAAAGCTGGTAAATTCCAAAGAGCACAGGTAAAGCAGATGCCAGTGGAGGAGTTTCAATGATCACAGGAATCGGAATGTTTAAAAAAATTAATAATATTGAGATCCTAAGAATAAAATACTGTCTTTCAAACACTAGATTTATATTGTATTTTATTTTTATTTTTTATTTTTATAGACACAAGCTTATATTCATATTGTCACGTATGGGTGAAAGATTCCTACTGCGATATAAAACTCCAAATAAACCCAATATAACTCACTGTATTAATAATATTTTTCAAATATACTGTACGAACTATAAGCTTTAATTAAATCTGTGAATAAGACTCCAGTCCCTAGGCAAAAAAAATAATACAATAGTATATTGTCTTAGTGATAAATGTCGATTTCAAATTTTGACATAAAACTACATATCATTAAATTAATATGTCCATATGCAGCCACACATGGTTGAACAGTTACCACTGCAGTTGTTATAATTAATTATTAATTAATTCCATGCTAATAAATATCATCCATCCATAAACAAAGTTACATAATTAAATTAATTAATTCCATGCTAATATATATATATCATTCATAAAACAAGACATTTTTCTATAATATTCTTTTCACTGTTCCCAGTGACCTGAAGTTCCTCCTGGGATCCAACAGAAAGACGGTCTATGCACACCGCAGTATCCTGTCTTCACGATGTGCTGTCTTCAAGGCCATGTTCGCAGAGCAGAACCAGAACCAGAACCAGAACCAGAAGAATTCCAGTGGAGACAAAGATGTTCCGTTTGTTCTGTCCGACATGTCACCTGACATCTTCCTGACAATGCTGGAGTTTATTTATACAAATTGTGCCACTTTGTCCTCCAAAAATGTAAGTGTAACATATGTAACTGAAAGTAATTTATAAGTAAATGTAAGGTACAGTTACAGACTTGCATTAATGTATGATGAGTGAATACAAAATTCAAAGTGAACTGTCATTAATTAACATATAATTTAGAAGTGTAACTTAAACATAGAATGTTATATTTAATGTGATATGTAAAATATGATATGTATGTGAACTGTAAGATGTAAGTGAATATTAAATGTAAGATAAAATATTTATGAACTCCACAAGGTTTAGCATTGATTACAAATTTCTCTAATTATTAATATTATGTTGTCCAAGTCTGTGATCAATAGTATAAATATGATACAAGTTATTAGCTTAGAGATAAGTTGTTAGCTCATAAGTCGTTAACTTGAAGATAAGTTTTTAGCACTTACTATTATTATTCTATTATTTAATTTCAATTTCATTTATAGGCTATCGATGTTCTTTCAACTGCTCTGGAATATGGCCTGGATGATTTGAAGAAGGTAATTAAATATCTTTTATACACATCTCTGAATGTTCAAATGGAACTCTTGGCTGATGTTTTGGCATAAAGCAAGAAAATAACAAATAATCCAGCTTGGAGTTTCAAATGTGCACAGAATGCACGTGCGTGTCTCAAAGGTGAAAGAACATGAACAACCACTGTAGCTCTAATAATACATGTTTATCATCTATTTTATGTTACATGTTTGTTACAATGACTGTAAAGTATTCTGGTGATTGTGATAAGCATTATACTATACTATTATGTGCTTTCACTTTGACACACACAAGCATATTCTGTGCGTATTCGAAACTCCAAGCTGGCTTATAATACTCTGTTATTTTTTAATAAAAATATGGTTTACAGATTCGCTGACCCGATTTTTTCCACTTTGGAAAATAGAAATAATTATTTGTATTATGTTCCGCCAACAAATGGTGAAGGAACAAGACGAATTCACCATCAATGGACATAAACAAAGACAGGCAGGCAATGGTTGACACAAAGTTGAAGCCAATTTGATTACTTTCTGGTAAAAAGTCTAATTTATAACAATTACTGTTATTCAAACATTTCTTTGAAAATTATTGTACATTTGAAACTGAACAATTCATGTGCACTGGTGTTATAGCAATTATACTGATTAATTATATTTATTTCCTGTCAACTAACCATTCATAATCTGCAATTATGTTTATTTTTATATTGGACCCGACCAACTGGCCAAAATATCAATTAATATTTATTTATATGACCGCCCAAGCTAAAAATATCACATAAAAATATGTAAACCACGGAATCAAATAACTATGGCCTAAATAAATTTACATTACAGATTGAGATGTTCCACTAGCAAGAGTTATTCAATGTATTCACTGATTGGTTCCAGTTATGCTGTGACTATCTGGCAGACAACATGACAGTGGGCAATGTCTGTGATGTCCTACAGGCTGCGGTCACTTATGGTCAAGATGACCTCAGAGAGAAGACAATGCAGTTCATAGAACAAAACACAGCTGTAAGTATACCATAGGTATTAGCAGTACTTGATCTGACATGCTCTACCAACAGCGGTAAACTCTCCAGCTAGATTCTGTTTATACATGGCTGTACCAGATGCAGACATTTCATTGTTTGTGCTCGCAATAATTTCATGTTTTTGATGGAATAATATCTCAACAGAGCTAATGTTTTTTTTGTTATTCACATACCTGACGTAAAATAAAGATTCTTTTTCTTCTTATTTTTCTTATTCACACCCTCTAATGAGAAAATTGGAGCCGGCTCTGTGGCATGATGGTTAGAGCATCGGCTCGGAGTGTGGAAAGTCGCAAGATGGTACTTGTTGTTCCCCTGCTTGGCGCTCAGTATTAAAGGGGTAAAGCAAGGACTGGTCAGCTCAGAATCAGTATAGTCTAGTTCTATATTATTTGTGTGTGTGTGTATATCTGTGACCTGATAGTAGCTTCGTAGCATTTCATTGCTATGCAAATTAGCTTCCAAATTTGAATACTAAAGCAGGCCACATATTGCATAACTGTAATTCATGGACTTCACTGATTGTTACTTTCAGAATGTGTTCAAGTCCAAGGGCTTCCAGGAGTTAGGAGAGGAGGCCATGGCGGCCATGTTGCACAGCGACCTCTTGCAAATTGATGAAATGAATCTATATCGAGTGGTCAAGGAGTGGGCTACAGTCAACTCGGTCAGTTGGTCAAATGTGTCATGTCATGATTTAGTCTACAATTTATAAGTATATTTGTTACAGCTTTTTAAATATTTACTGTCTTGGAATATTTGTGGCTGAAGAAAGCTCTATGATCTGTGTCAGAGTTGTCTCCCTTATTGTGTTCTTCTTATTTAATTTGTTGCTTTATTTTTTTCAAGCTTAGAGCTGTTCCAGTAAGACATATGTGGCACCCCAAGGTGGCAAAAGGGTGGATCCACCTATTTAAGCAAAAGAGAAATTTCAGTACCCACCCATAGTTTCCAGACACTGTGTACAAAGTGATATAAAAGTGAATTCTGTGACAGGACACCCTCTCTCTGCGATTTGAAATGGAGTTGTCGCCCGTATTTCACCTGATGATTTCAGTTCTAATTCATTCAGGTTTCTGACATGCTAGTTCATACCACACTTCTCCTGCTGCAGGTTGTAATGGGAAAACCAGTAGCAGATATTGGCAAGAACGTCATACACTTCATTAGGTTACCATTACTTAGTCCAGATGAATTGTCAACATTGGAAGGAGAGAACAAAAAAGATGGATATATCCCGGTAACATTTTAACTAATTTGGTAACACTTGAACTAATTTGAACCAATGCTAACATTTAACAAATTAACAAGTTCATCGTCAAAATTCCACTATTATCTATTATCTAGACATTTTTACTTTACTAAACAAACTCCACTGTCACTGGGTGGTACGATATATTTTGCCGATTTCGTGTCACACGACACAATTAAATCTGTATCTTATTATGGATTTTCGTTCTCATAGCCTTGTTTAATTTAAAAGGTTCACCTAATATACTATTCATGAGAAATATTACACTTTGAGGTACATAAATCTATGTTTAATAACTGAATTCTTGCACATTTCTTTTCCAATTTTTTTTTGATTTGAATATATTCTTTTTATAATTCCTGCACTACAGGTGGAATGTTTCGCTCAGGCATGGCGGTTCCATGCTCTAAAGCATCCAGAGAAGGGGAACCCCCTAACCCAGAAGCGCCGAGGTACGGTAGCCAGAGATTGTCACAAATACCTGGAAGCCAAGTGAAGAATGGACATTGGTCAACGGTCATCTCCACCTCCCAGTCAGAGCATTAAAATTACACAGCTAGATGTCTGTTTGCCAAAAAAGATGACATTACAATACAATACAGGCCTACCTGAGATCTTGTAACATAAAACGGTCATATGTCTACATTTTACCAAGAACCTGTGACAATCTACATGTAGTTTGCAACTGAAAATGGAAGTTTTGCATCATTCAACAAAGATCTAGCTTCATAAAACATAGAACCTGCAACATCATACATACCGGTACTTCGCCATGGGCCAACGTAATGACATCAGCAATAATATGACATAAACTAGTAGTTAAAAATAGTCATTTTGATGAAAGATAAAAGGTAATTTTCAATTACAAGCTCCATGTAGAATTGTCACAAATTCTGGGTATAGGGTTGACATATGACTGTTTTACATTACACTATCTCGGTTTTATTAGGTTTGTCTGCAATACACAGATGTCAATTTATCCAAAAAAACATCATACATTTCATTGCATGACAATTTGCTCACTTTCAATTGGAAGCCTTGGAATGGATTAAGATTCGATTTTTCTTTTTGTAAGCTTAGCCAGTCATCACTTTGTCTGCAGTCATCACTCATCTGAGATAACCAAAATCTCCTTTGGATAGTGAAATGGTAGATATATAGATTATTATTTTACATGATTTTTTTAACAAATGTAAATATCCTATTTATTGCCCCCTATGTAGTATAATGGTAGGGTGTGCATGGAATGAATCTACTTGAATTTGTGTGGCAAAGCAGTGTCACCGAATTCAGCCAATCATGTGACAAAGTGAGATATCATGATGTTTAGTAGTTCAAGTGTAGCCAGGTGTGATATAAGTATCAGTATGGTATGACATGGCTTTAAAGAGTCTAGGGCAATAAACAGAGGATCTCATATTAATGTTCATTTATTACTGAATTTATTAAACAAGTTGGCAAAACTGATATTATGCATAGATCTGCCAAGCATAATATACTTTTTTTCCGAGTTTAATAAATTCAGTAATGTATGAACACAAATGTGAGATTCTATTATCACATAACTGTAGAAACTATTGTAATATTGATTTTCAGTCACAAACACTATAAAGGCAAAGGTTGTGAGTACCAGGTTTAAAGTGCACAAACAAATATAGTTCCAATTAAATGTGTAAATAGTTATAAATATGGTATAGACAAATGTGTTTGCATATTTAATTGAAGGAATCATTTAACTTTATATTTGATAAATTAAGTTCCAAGAAAAAGCTCTAAAAGAGGTCTAAAAAGATTTTGATAACGTGTTTGATAATTATGCAATATGATGATTCGTCCGTCATGTTATTTCACTAGTGAAATATTTATATCATGGGTTTATTTCATTCATGGACTCTATGTTATGTGATATGTATCTATATTATATTAATATATGAAGCAGATAATGTGATAATTTAGCAGAGACTAGAAAGCTATAGATATTGATTTGGAAATCAGTAATGCTAGATTAGTTTATTAGCATATTCTTTGTAAAGACAAATAATGATAATTAGTATTAGTGATACATTGTGTGTATATATATTTATTATTATTATTATTATTATTATTATTATTATTATTATTTTATTATATATA
>JAUTBT010073821.1:0-13457 GCA_032361225.1 Lepetodrilus schrolli
AAAATGGTGCTCACGGTCCTTGAAAAGTGCTTAAATAGTGCTTGAATTTGATTGTCCAAAAAGAGTGGGAACCCTGAAAAGTATTTAGATGCCATGTGAGCATTAACCCTCTCCATGCTGAAGGCAAACAGAGATGCCTTAATCCACCAGGGAGAGGGTTAAACCAGGTCTAACTATCAAGAATTATAAGTTACCATAATAATTCAAACATGAGAAAATAATTAAATTTGTAAGTGTTTGAATTATTAGGAAAATTAAAAAAGACCGGTGTTTGTATTATTAAGGACAACAAAAAAGTACAAAATATGGTTGTAAATGAAATATACATGTTTTTTAAACATTATTTTGTTTGAATAATTAGAAAATTACAATTTGGAGAGAAAAAATGGTCAGAACAAAATTATTTTCACCGATTAATTTAGGTGTTCAAACTATTAGAGGGTTTGAATTATTATGGTAATTACGGTAACGGTGCTGAACGTATTGTGACAAGTTTGACAAAACTGTTCTACATTGTAGACAATAATGACATGACATCTTAAAGACAGCTCCCTGCTGTTGTTCAGTGATTGAATCGGAAGTCTCCATTGACAAAGTATATCATTTATAGCCAAATAGAATTATTTATTTTGTTGTATTTGGATACAAATATCATTATCAACAATGTTGTCTGCACAACAGGCCAAGTAACAACAAATTCATTTTCACAACATGTCATTGAACAACAATTTCATTTGCACAACGGGTAAAATATCAATAAATTCACCTGTACAATAGATCCAGTAACGGCAAATTCATCACAACAACAAATTGTGCAGTATATGATGTGAAGCAAAAAAGAACCCAAAGATGGGTCTACAAGAATTGACAAACATGGATAGAAAGCAATCTATCTTTAAATAGTTCCACAAAATACATGCACAGTGGAACATGAACACGTTTCGTTGCTGTTGTTCTTTAAAATAGCATATACATGTACGAACACGACACTTTTGTTTTCTAAATCTTGTACTGTAGTCGTGTTCATTTAAAAAGACATATTTATTTTCAATTCATAAATCACACAGGTGTCAGAGCCTAGTTTGTTTTATATTTTCGTGAAAACAGACCCAAACCCCAGTAGATTCTGGCTATGTACCATCCCCAACATGCGCAATGATGCTTTGAAAGTGTTTTTAACATTTTCACTATATACATTTCATTGTTGTTGTTTTGGTTTCCACGTCACAAACTCATTACCATATTATTTCGACTAGGTCACTATACTCTGTATCTGAAATTGGTGTCAATCTAATTGCTATATCTACTTTATTTATTAATTTTTAAAAACATGGTCTATTTAAATAAACACAACTATAGTAAAGCTCATTTCGGTCTGATTAGCAATTCCACCGTATTGAGCCTGAAATGTGACTGCGGATTATCAAGGGGTCCACTGTTTTTATTTAAGTTTTTTGACAATGAACACGATGAAGCCAAATATATATGCCGTTATTTTGGGATATTTAGAAATATTATTGTGCCTGAAATACACACACTGCATTAAAAATGTTACAAGAAAGTGACTTTTATATTTGACTTAAATACTCAAAATACATTACAAATGTCATAGCTTTAACGTATATGTCATTTTCTTGAGAAGTCTATTGGTCGATTGTTGGCAGTTTGCTGATTGGTCATTGTGCTGCCTCAACTATTCGCTCATTGCAGATTGTCCAGTTAGACATTGATTGACAGGTGGTGGTGTTTAAAAACTGTCAACTTTGATGTACGATATTTTCAAATTAGTTTTGCCTATTAGAACTTAACAGATCATGGGTTAATAAGTACATGTTGCACCAACACTTATGAGGTACATTATAATCCATTCAAGCAAAGTAATCTGTAATCATGGTAATACTAAATATATCTGCAACATGCGAGTATTCTCAGAATCTCGGACATGCTAAACAATAATACATTTAACTTGTGTACTAACTCTGTCGATATCTACTTCAGTAAAATTTTATACGTTCATTTACTCCTCATTTATGCAGAAAATAGATAATACTCTCTTGATATAAAAATACATATATTAAAATATGTATAAAATAATAAATATAGATGTAATTTTGGTGTAGAAAAATAAAACTGATTTAATTGTCGATGGATTCATTTCTCACACTACGATGGCTAAAATATTTAATAAAAATAGCAATTAAATTCTTTTTTAAATAAGCATGAAAAACATGCCAAATAGGTTTGACAGAAAATGAAGTAAAACTTTCTAATATTACATTCTCATTCCTGAGGAATACTTTCCAGGTTATCTGCCCTTGGATTCACATGGTCCAATCAAAAGCTGACATGAAGTGGATGACATGCAATAGCTTCCATAGACATGTGCCAGTCAAACATCTTGACTGGTTTGGGAAAGAAGTGATCTGATTGGAAATAGCAGAGATCGTGAAATGTCATTAGGACAAACACTTTAATGGGACATCATTGACATCGAGAGATCTTATGTTGGAGAACAGTGGAAACAAACAAAATTCGACCACAAATGTAATACAGTGTGGTCTTCATGTTAGTACAAGACAGGAAAGCGTGAAGCAGTTAGGACTAGCAATCAATTGGTTCATGGCTGTACTAGTATTGAACTTTAATATACTATAACCGTAAGGAACACAACAGTCCATCGTCGACACTAATATAAACATCTAATGATGACGACAGTGGTGATAATGACAAGAAAAATACTTATGATGATGAAGATGATAATGCTAACAATAATTATGACTACAACTATGATGACGATAATGGTAATGATGACAATACTACTGATGATGATGACAACAATGATGACCATACTGAAATAAATGTAGCTTAGCTAAGGGGTTCCGGTCGATTCCCTAGTCCACCATGTCGAACCCATTTCCCCCCAGCACCGCGACTCTCCCATGATGCACTGTAATGAACTCGGCTTTGTCCAAGTTTTTCCTCTGTAGCTCCTCCCTCAACAAAGTCCTTGGTTCCAGGTATGGCTGTAACATTCCATTTGTAACATGTTACATCGCTAAACATCCAATAGGTTTCATACTGTAGCATTCAATTGTAACAAGTTACATCTCTAAATTTCCAATAGCTAGGTTCTGTATTGTAACATTCAATGTGGAACACGTTACACATCTAAATTTCCAATAGGTTTCGTACTGTGACACTCAAATTTGTAAGACATATATCTAAATGTGCAATAAGCTTCTGCACTAGGTCTATAAATAGGAACAGGCTGAAGGGCAAAGGTCACTGCCTTGACCTCCAAACAAGGAACAGAGGCACTCTGCCTGTCTAATGCAATGGCTAACAGTAAGTGAGTGGTGGATTGCAGTCCGAAATCTCGGTGAGGTTTATTTATCTTCGAGCCAACCCCGTTTGATGGTTATTATGGTAACAATGTCTCAGGAATTGATATCTGAAAGTGTGAATACATGGACCCACTCATTCTGTAGATGGATAGTGACACTGCCTACATAATGGACAACCGGGAGAAGTATACAAAACTGTATCCAGGGGTGCATTCAGGCTGTAATACTCTTCACTACATAGTACTATGTAGTACTATGGAAGCCATTCAGCCAGCATATGTACTATGCAGTACTACGTTTCTGTAGTACTACTTTTCACTATGGGTTCTGACCCAGTAGTGTTTTGTAGGAAAACCCAAAGCATTAAGTGAATGGACTGGATGCATGTTCAAACCGATTTCCTGCTATCTTCCTCAGCCACTACAGTGTAGTATTGTGTAGTGCAATGTAGTTCAGCCTGAATGCAGCCCAGCTTACCTCGTGCGTGAGCTTGAAGGTCCCCCAGTGTATTCCGACTGACAGTCTGGAGTGGATGTCTTCGTGGATCTGAACCGACTCCTGCGGGTTCACGTGCTGGGGCTGCATGAACCACCTGCAAACACCAGCGCCATTATCACCACCCGTGCCAGTGGTGCGTTCATTATCACCACCTGTGCCAGTGGTGTGTTCAATAACTCAGAGCAGTCGAGCAATCTCACAAACACTAGCAAACACTCATGAACAGTGGCAAGCAAGTCTTAGGTGGTATATCAATGAACACCAAGTGGTATATATTAGATGGTATATCAATAAACAAATAGACAGTATACCAATGACCATTAGATGGTATATCAATGAACATTAAACAGTATATCAATGGACATAATATGGTATATCAATGCCAATGAACATTAGACTGAATATCAATGAACATTAGACTGAATATCAATCAAATATCAAAGACTATCCTTGGTACATGGGAGACATTTTCATACCTTGGTTCATACATACTTGGTTCATATACTATACTTGCATACATTGGTCTGTGGGATATACATGTATACCTTGGTTCATACATTACATTTGCATACCTTGGTTCATGGGATACCTGCACACATTGGTTCAGAGGATTGAGTGATTTGTTGTTTAACGTCACTGCGGGAATATTTCACCCATATACGATGATGAAGGTTCATAGGAGACACTTGCAGGGTTCTAGACTAACATATGCCAGACATACAGGGGCAAGTTAAATTTCACCGCGGGCAACTTATTTTTTAACATATAGCACCAATGGTGCCTTTGTGGGCAAGCAACTGAATATGTTAGTCTGGAGCCCTGCACTTGCATACCATGGTTTATGGAAATCGCTTGCCTACCTTGGGTCATAGGCCCCAATAGGAAGGGCTGCCAGTGAAAAGGGGCCATACTTTCTGCCAATTTGTTTAAAGACATCGCAATATCCAGTGTCACCGCCGAAGTAAAAACTATGGAGCGGACCAATCACAGACCAGCTGCACCACAGTATCTGAATGTGGAATTATGGGTTGTGATTTTATTGGATAAATAATAATTTATTCTCTTATTTAAGCATTTGAAGTTAAGCTTCTGAATAAAAACAAAACAGAAAAACAAACATTACGTGTAATATTTAAATTATATCATTAAATATTAAAAGTATGAATCATAGCTGAAGATAATGACAGCTGAACGTGAAACAGAATTTTTCCTATACGGTAAATTAATACTTTGGTTATTCTGGCTACTGTAAAATGGGTATTATTCACATGTCTCTAATTTTCACGAAATTCACTATTTGTAATTGATCGTGAATTTAAGAAACACTCGAATAATATACTAGACCATACTATAGAACGAGGGTCCACTCTCTGCCCTGGTCGAGACTCGTTGATAGTTATCAAAACACGTTCAGGCTGAAGGTTGACTGAGCGTCTATGCCATTAATTAGATGACAATACCTTGTACAGTTTGATTGGATTATAGTTGCGTAACAACACTATAAACTGTGGGGTCATTAAATCATCAGCTGATCATGGTCAATTGTGTGTATAAGCTGTAAAGTCGGCAATGCATTGAAATGGCATGTGTAACATTATGATGTCACTTCCTTTTCGAGAATCTACCACTTCGAGTAAAATCCAGAATGACGTAAAAACAAACATTTTTGTAAAAATTGGACAACGTGAATTCTACAAATCGTGAATGTTTTTTAACATAAATTTTACAAAATCGTGAAAATTTTGAGCCACGAATAGTATCCGTTTTACAGTATTTGCTGTACAATATGTTGTACATATTTGTTATACACATTTGTTGTGCATGTTGTACATAGATCTATTTGTTGTACATATTTGCTGTACATAGGTTGTACATATGTATTGTACATATTTGTTGTACATATATCAAGTATTTCAGTGATTTCTACAGGATTAAGAAAGGCTCATCTACACTATAAAATTTTGGCAAATAGAATTTGACAGTGTGGACGATCCTTTATAATGCAATGTTGCAATTGTACTATACTGCAGATTTTTCATTGTTTCACTATTTCATTCTTTCACCTTATTGCTGTCGAACGGTGTTCTCTTTGACCAGTGCTGACACGGCGTGCAGACGAATTTCACAGCGTGATCCGCATCAACGCGGTGCTCTACTTCATCCCACCAATCCATCTCTGTGACATTTGAGCAGCCAGAAGCCACGAACCAAGCCCTCAATCCCATCGGCACATACCAGCGGAGATCCTGGCCATACTTCCTGTTGAGCGCGAGGACTGAGCTGTAGTCGAGGTGGTCGTAGTGGTTGTGGCTGATCACCACGGCATCGAGGTGCGGGAGGTCGTTCACAGAGCACGGTGCTCGACGGTACCTCTTGGGTCCAAAGATCTTCGACGGGGAGCACCGGTTGCTGAAGACCGGGTCTGTCAGGATGGTCACATGGTCAAACTGGACGAGGACGGTGGCGTGCCCCACCCACATGACCCTGACCCCGGATACCGGAGACCGGGCGAAGTCGTCAAAGTTCGGAGTCTCAATGGGAAGAGTTTTGTCCAACTCCTGCGAATGACAAAGCTGAATGCTACATGATATATACATTTATATATTTATTATATACTTATTTTTAATTGATGTTTAGAGCCTCTTTCAAGATTCTTTCACATATCACGGCTGATAGATAAAATACTACTGCTGCCAGAGATGCTGCCTGTCTTGGTCTGCACTTCACACAAGGGTGGTACTGTAATCCGGGCCTAAATAGCGGTATACACCATATACTTTTACTATAGCAGGAATTGCCATAAATCTCATTTTATTCCTGAACAACATGTACAACCCTTTCGTGAAACATAGGCTTGGTGTGTAGCAGATTGCATGGTGACTGTCTTTAGATATGACAGGCTGTTATTGCCAGCATAGTGACTGAACAGAATCTGGAAGGGTGGGACAATAAACCTGTAAATTTACCTATGTACAGTATTATTGATCATGCAAAATTGTATAAATCTATGTATGCAAGATTCCACACTTTCACACATCAAATGTACTTTTCAAAATAGTATTTTACCATGAAAAATATCATTTGATGGTCCTCGCATATGCTTACATTACATCTGACAGTAATAAAATGTTATGTTCATTGTACTTAGAGTCTGATAGTATTAAATCTTGTGTAAATACTCACGGCTTCACATGGTATGTTGCTGTTGTCTTTGCCTTTAAAATAGAACTTCATGACTCTGCTCATCTCGATTGGTTTCCATGTCGACCAAGGGTTCTCATAGCAACCGTTTCTATACACAGATCTGGTCAGTTCCTCCCCACTGGATGCCGATGAAGCCGTTTCCACTTCCTGGTTGGTCGGACTTTCTTCCATTGCGACGACAGAGGACAACTTTCTTGAGATTCTGAGAAGACTGAAATTACAGTCAATGTTTGTAGATATACCGGTAGTAAAGGTGCTACAAGTAAAGTACAATGAACCCTGACATAACACCCTTCATTACATCGTGATTAAAGTATGTAGACTGATCGATACTTGCAAACACTTTTGGAAGCACTTTAAAATAAGACTGTCTGAGAGAAATATATATATATATATATATATAAATTACTAATATTTCAAACATACAAGTATGACCCAAGTATTGCTGTAGATAATTTAAATAATGTCTTCATGAAGCTTCAAATAGGTGCTGTTGTATTTTCCATTCAAGCCATCCATCATATTGCTTCCAGAATTACATGCAATAACTTGGCCTGAAATTTGAAATTGCAAGCCAACTTAATTTAATAAATTGAGCAATTATATACATTTTAGAAATAAATAGAAAGTCCACATAGTATTGATACTGAGTGACCAGTTTTCGTGGTATTAAGGTTTAAAACCGAGCTGTGCGCGATCTATTGACGATTGTATCGACATTCTAATGCTAAACGTAAAGATTACTCACTTCCTCATTATTTTATAACAAAACACTGCTATTGCCACGCTTAAATTTAACAATACACTGCTCCAAGCGAAGCCATCCAAATAATGTATACTACTTTTCATAGTAAACGTAAAAATGTCGATTTATGGAGATCAAGTTGGAACAAAATTTGAAGGTTTTTAGAAACTGTTTGACATTTTATTATATTTATAATAAGGAACAGCAGATATAATTCACTTAGATTGTAGTTTTGAACAAAAACAAGACAAATTCGTTTGCACGCATTAAAGAAAACATAATCAGCTGATAATACAGTGATTTAAAATGACAGATAGCAAAACAGCTGTTGACCTGTTTTTCCCCCCCGAGACCACAACGGCATAAGCTGGTTATCAAGGTCGCGTTCTATGTTTGCTAACAGTTGAGTATCTGACACTTACATCGAATAAAACGTCTCTGAAAATAGGAAAAACAAAAGAAATAAAGAACGAGTGTTACTAATATCTGTACCAGAAGCAGACGTCTAATCGATAGTAAACAGTAAATGCATGCAGACGAACGCCTCCATAGAAATTTACTTCCGGGTTTCGAAAAGATGGATCGAACACTATTCCGAAAATCGACAATGGTTTTAAAAGATCATGGTTACAGTATAGCTATATCTATCTATCTATCTATCTTATATACCCATATTATGCTATTTGTTTTAGGAAAGTGCAGACATTTCTATTAGTTAAAGGTTTGGTGGTGTGTGCACTCATTTAATTTTATGAACTCCCTGGGTAGTATACAACCCAGACTGCCATTTCAAGTATGATAGACAGTTAATGTTAACATTTACATGTCATCCTACTGGATACCCATTCACAGCTTGGTGAACTGGAGTCATGTGGCTCAAAGCACTTTCCTTGTGTGCTACACATGCTATACAATCGTAGTAGCTGTTTGAACCATGATAGTATCGTATAATAGTTATGAGGCAGGCTCGCTATCTCTAGACCACGAGCCCTGCCAGTGGTCATCATATCAAGTCATCATAAGAAATGATAATTAAGTTGTCATGATGCCAAATCAATATCATCATACATATCATCATTGCAGAAAAGGGTCATCGATATTGAAGAGTCATCATAAGTATACTGTCTGTGGTATACTAACTACTGTCTGTGGTTACACATTATAGCCTAAACTACAGTTAGCCCATTGGCTAAATCGGTAGATTACGTGTTGGATTCACAATCCAGGCATCTCGGGTTCAAATCCCAAAATGTTTGTGTGATAGTTTTCTTAATCTGAGAGGGCACCACTAAAATGGTCACAATGAACACTTTCACAATTTACCATATTTATTTATACAAATTTGTATTTGTATAAAAATGCATTGTATCTACCGTTATGTCATTAATTAATGAAAACAAATGAACTACCATTTTCTAGACAAGACATGGCAGTAACATGCATGATCAACTCTCTCCACACTGGAGGCAACTGGACATGCCCTGAAGAGCAGTGTATGTGCCTAATTCAGCAATGAGAGGGTTAATGGAATACATGTACTGGTAAATCCCATATATAATAATTAAAGGCTTTTGTTGACTGATTCTCTCAACATTGAAAATGTCACATTACTTGATGCTGATTCAACTAGCTCAAATGTAAACCATCTCTAAAATTCAACTCAAATCAAGATAATAACAGCTACCAATAATACTGTGTATATACTTTTCTACATGTTCTAAACTATAAAAAAAAAGTTAAATAGAAAATAAATGACAATAAGTATGAAAAGACTACTGGAATGTTGAGAAAGATTATTACATATGTAATCAAATGTTTGTAGTGTTCTCTTGGCTCTGTAAACAAATGGAAAAAAACATAATGAAAAGCCATGGGAGAAAACAACAATTTATTATATGGTAATAATGATGATGATGATGATGATGATGATTATATGATGATTTTTGTCTTGATGATGATCATATATGAAGAAAATGATGAATGATGAACGATGATGATGATGATGATGATGGTTGGTTGATTTGGGGTTTGAAGCCACATTCAGGATTTCTTCACTCACATCATGGCTTGCATGCATATGTACTGATTGTACTAGTCAGATTTCCACCAGTTTTTAAAGTGTTAGCTCACTTGGAATATCATGCTGCAGATAGAACATGGATACCCCACTCAGACACAGTATACTGACTCCGAGCAGACCAGTCCTTGCTTAACCCCTTTAATGCTGAGCGCCAAGCAGGGGAACAACAAGTACCATCTTTTGGTATGTGCAACCTGGGACTGAACCCGCAACTTTCTGCACTCCGGGCCAACGTTCTAACCATTATGCCACAGAGATGATGATGATGATGATGATGAGATAATATTCCATTGGTAAATGAACCTTGTGTTCCAGATCACAAACATGTGGAATGTAGAATTCTACAGCCACTTGATTCTATGATCTTGATGAATGTTTCATTGCTTTGTCTTTGCTGTGTATTTTTAATGTTACTACATGTATGTCTCCATGTTTGACAGTCACAAACTCTTCAGCTCCTAATCCAGCCTTTGTCACTTCCTCTACAAGAAGCTCCCTTGGTTCCAGATAATGCTGAAAAATAAACACAGAGTGAGTCCAATAAAACCAGGAATATGAAATAGTTGCATATGGTTTTGAGAAAGATCTGTAGTACTACCCACTGCTCGCATGAACACATTTAATTTTCCATCCCCTCCCCTCTCCCTCTCCCTTTCCTCTCTCTCTCTCTCTCTCACACCCACCACCACCACACACACCACCACACAAACACACCACACATACACCACCACCACACATATACCACCACCACACATACACCACCACCACCACACATACACCACCACTACACATACACAGCACCATCACACACAAACACATACACCACCACCACTATACACACACACCACCACCACACACACCACCACCACACACACAGACCCCTCCCCCCCCTCCCCACACACACACACTCAGTCTAAAGCTAGTTGTACCTCATGTGACATCATGTTGAAGGTCCCCCAGTGTATTCCAACTGATCTCAGTGATCCAAGATCCATGTGGATCTGGACCGCTTCCTCTGGACCGACATGCTGCGGAGACAGGAACCAGCTGAAATACAACCACAGCCATTATACCCAGTGTGCACCACACTGAAACATGAGAGCAATATCAGCAATGACAACAACGGATGTCAGATCTAATAATCAGAAATCTGGACCGAGCATACAGACCATACAAGCCCTGAGGTTACAAAACATTTTTTAGTACAATTTCATGCTCAACTCAGTGTTATTTGATTTAAATTATGCTGCAAAAATCAAGTTGAGCATGAATTGAGTCCTGAACTGAATTAAGTACTCCTCGGGTGCGCAGATGGTAACATAGGGGCCTGCATGGTGTAACAGTTCCACTTACGTTGGACGAAAGCATCCAATGGGTATTGCAGCCAATGAAAAAGGACCATATTTCTGGCCAATCTGTTTGAAAGCACTGCAGTAACCTGTATCTCCAGCAAAGAAGTAATTATGACTTGGACCAATCACAGCCCAGCTACACCATAATGTCTGAAACATATAATTTTGTATATATAAATAATAAGAATTAGTAATCATGAAATATTTGTAATAACTGAACACTTTATTTTCTCAAATAACACACAATCATCTAATTTATCATATTTATATATACATGTAACTGATAATATATTATAATATTATTCAAATAATATCAGAAATAAATATTTTAAAACATATCTTAAAAGGCAAATTATCATATATAATATTGTGTTAATTTTCCATAACCTTACATCATGTATATGGAGTCTAATTAAGGTATGAAAAGGTAAACTAACCATCTGAATGTGCCCTGGAATTATCCATGTGTAAATGTATTTGTAACAATAATTGATGTTCTGATGTCTGCTCAATAAAAGACCCCAAATCCCAGCAGAGTTAATTCCCTTTCTACCTTATTAGTATCTGTGAGTGTTCGCTTGCTCCAATGTTGGGTCGGCGTACAAACGACCTTGACATCCGATCTTCCCGGCAGCACATCCTCGTCCCACCAGGTCAGTTCCACAACATTCTCGCATCCGCGATCCACCATCCACTTTCCGAGCCCCATCGGAACATACCACCTGAGGTCTTTCCCAAACCGCCTGTTCAAAGTCCGGACAGAGTAAACATCCAGATGGTCGTAGTGGTTATGGCTGATCACGACCACGTCTATTGGCGGCAGATCTTCGATTTCACAGGGAGGCTGGCGGTAACGCTTCGGTCCCATGAACTGGACGGCGAAGCATCTGGAGCTGAAGATGGGGTCAGTGAGGACAGTAACTCCATCCACGTTCACCATGGTCGACGCGTGACCCAACCACAAGTACCGAACGCCATTTTCAATCCGTGCACCAAAATCCTCAAAGTTTGGTTTCATCACTGGAAGAGTTCTGTTTACTTCCTGAAAGAAATTGTCCGTGAACACAATTTTTGTATATTGCAGGGCATAACCATAGAATACAACAAATTAAATTAATATCCAAGCTATCGATACTGTATAAAATTGCAACAACATGTTTCAATTATATAAAACGTCACGTGAATTGAAAAACTTGTCAATAAAGTAATTTTACTTTCTAAACTTGGTAATGGTGACATGTATCCAACTACTATGAAAAGGTCTATCTTGGTAAATTCTACAAATAAATATTTGCATTTACCATATTTACAGCTCAAATTAGTCATAGTAAAACATCATGATGATAGTAATTAGAGACGTCACAATTCACCAATGCAACAACGAATTGTTGTTTTATCTTCTAACATCGCGATACATGATTCACGCTAAAGTGAATCGAATCATAATTCTACCAATCAAAATTTCGACCAATCAAATTCAAGGAAATTTAAATATTATGGTACAATATAATTTATTTACCTCTTGTTTTGGAGCATCTCTGTTTTCTCTCCCAGTGATAAACTTGAACAAACTTTTCAAACTATTGGATGTCCAAGTGTCCCAAGGGTTTTTGAAGCAGCCATTCTCAAAGAGAGGCTTGGTGAGTACTAGGCTTTCTTTGAGCCCTGCACATCCACTGGCCGGTTCACTCAAACCACTGACCAATGGCTCTGTAGTTTCATCAGTCACTTCACCGCCAGTTGCCATGGTTATTCCTTGTTCTTACCAACCCTACAAATCATAAAAAAAATATTACAGAAATTAATTGTCCATTTGAAACAGAGAACCGTGCTGATCCTTGGATTCACACCCAAGTTGCTGGATGGTGAGCTCAACGCTCTATCGACTGAGGGGTAACCACCGCTGGCCGAGACCAGTAGGAGCATCTTATATGACACCCGTCTACATTCTCCTCCTCCACATGGTGACTCGTCCTCGAGTTACTAATTCAGTCACCTCAATCTGAGCCACCAGGGAGCTAGTAATTCTCAGTCTGATAATTCAGAGAGATGATCACGGGGAACAACTCTTGGCCCTGTTTATGGCCGGGTAGTGATAATGCTTCGCTATACTTTTTCTGGGAGAAATTTAAGATTGAGTGTCAAATTTCCTCCCGCCGGAGTTGGCGTCGCAGTTTGCTCCCATAGCCTCTATAGGAGGATTATGGCCGGTGAAGTGAGTATAGCGAAGCATT
>JAUTBT010073832.1:0-13457 GCA_032361225.1 Lepetodrilus schrolli
CCTGGGGAGTATACAACCCAAGCTGCCGTTCAAGGCGCTACAAGGTTATCATTCACATGTCCATCTCATCCTTCCGGATATTTGCTACAGTATTCTTAATGTCTTACAGATTCTACCGTCTGAGTCAAGTGTATTGTTATATCAAATATTGGCGGGTCAGCCATCATTAGCCAATTTAGCTTGGCCCCAGCTCAGATAAGCTATTAATTATCCAATTCACTGTATAAATATGTCACTATAATTAGTACATGTATCCAATTGTAATTTATTATGCATTGTTTCAATAATGCAATGGCAGACTTTTAGTCTACAGTAAATTTCCATAGTAACGCTGTATCGGTATGTAAGTGATGTTTTAACATGTAACAATGTTGGAAGGCGACTGTAAAACAATCAATGAATGTAACAATCAGTAGTGGAATAGAGATGTCCTACTATATGCCTAGATGAGACAGAATATGAGATTCAGATTCAGAGCTGGAAATAAAACATCAACAAATCCATCATTGTGTCTTCCACCGCCGGAATTGGATAGAATACAATAACTATTGAAATCCCCCTGTTACAAGTGATGGAAATAGATGTTCAGAATCAGTTGTGGAATAGGTGTCCTACTGTATGGCAAGATGTGGCAGATTCAGTTATAAAGTAGAATGTTGAAATGGTGCTGGAAATAAAACATCAACAAATCCATCCCTGTGTCTTCCATATCCCGGAATAACAAATCCATCCGTGTCTTCCATAGCCCGGGATTGGATAGAATTATAACATGAGAGAAAACCTGTTACAATACCTCCAACACATTCCAAGCATATGACTACATCGCGAGTACAATTCACGAACTCTAATAGTCTGTTAGTCATGCATACTCTAATAGTCAGTTAGTCATGTATACTCTAATAGTCTGTTAGTCATGTATTAAAACGCATCAGTAACACTGTCTGGCGCGAATCTCTTTGATGGGATATTATGGGATGTCTGGATTCAGGGTATATTGATTAACGGCAGTCGTATTTATCTCAAACACCATACGACAACGATATGTTGTGTTGATGAGGTCTACTAGAAGTCGCTTCCTGTTTTACCGGCTACCGGCTACCTGTACCTTTCCATGTTTATTGCTATATTCTGGTGACGCCATGATATATTGCACCACTTAATGTCTAATAAATAAGTTAATATTAAACTGGTTTAATTGAAAACAAGTGTAACAGTGTATGTGTAGAATACATTGAAGTATATTTGATAATCCTTCAGGTGATTGTGGATGAACTTCACGGTCATAGGTCATGACATGAGGTCAACCGGAAATGAAGGTACACGATTATAATCTTCTATTATTACAGTATGCCAATGGTTTCCAACAAAGGGCAGTTCGTCAGTATAAAACGAGCCCTACTTTCAATGGTATGATGCATGTACCTACATAATCTTAATAATATATTCAAAGCGTGAATAATAAAATCTTGTTAATTCCATTAGGATTATTTCCAATGCATTTCCTTTTCTCAATACGTTGCCTATTTTCAATACATTGCATAATCTCAATACGTTGCCTATGCTCAATACATTGCCTAGTTTTAATAGTTAACACATTGCCTATTATCCGTGCATGTTTTGCCTACTGCAGCCGCTGTCACCCGCCGCCCATGCACAGCGCAGTAGACTAGTAGAGCACAACACTATATAGTGTTTATCTTTATGGGGTTCGGCTAAAGTATATAGATATGCAAAACATACTTCAAATGAGGTCAAGAGCGGTGGCATTGTTAGCTTTCGGTTATGAGACTAGTCTCAGTCTTCTAATAATATTGACTGGGTGGGCGCCAACATGTAGTATGCATACTGTGCGTGCACCAGTCTTCTCACTGCACAGGTAAAAGAGTGAATGGGACCGCGGCGTGTGAACGTTTGCTAAACAACCTTTCTTTCGTTTCAGAACCCCCAACCGTGGCCGTTGAGAGAAAGTTTGCAAAAGAAGTCGTCTGGGTTTTCCCGCCCAAGTTCCATGGAAGTCCGCTAAAGCTGGGGTTGGAAGCTGGGGATATATAGTTGAACATCGACCCTATATACTACTGGGATATATAGGTCTGTAGCGCCAGCTGTGATAACATAGGTATTGATCCTCTATGTAGGACCTGCAGCTCAAGACTGCAGTCAGTGTCACTCCGACGTCACCTGGACTGTGTTCGTGTGTCCTGTCACCATGTCCCGCCCCACGAGACTGTACGAGGCCAGCAGTCCCAGTGAGGACCCTCCTGCCTACCAACCGTCCTTCATGTACACCGCCGAGAGTCCGGTCCAACTGTACGACGCCTCTAAGCACACGGAACACCAGTCTCTCAACAACAACACGGAGTACACCAAGACCGTGGAAGTCAGTCAAGCTCCAGACACCTTCCCCTGTGGACACACGTTGTGCCATCACTGTCTGAGGAGGCACGTAGCACGCAGGTTCACCAGCTTGCGATGTCCAGTCTGCTTCGTCCGGATCGAGACGCTCGGGGTACCGCCATCGCCCATGACCCCGATGTCACCTTTGTCTCCCATGTCCCCGATGACCCCAACGAGTCCAACAGCTTCACACGACCACGAACCGGAAGCTTCGATATCTCTTCTTTCGAATTTTGATGAAATTGTGAAAAAGTTCAACGGAGTTACCAACAACATCCGTCGCCTGAAGACCGAGAGCGTGCAATCTCGGAGTCTTGGAATGACCTACACCAATACCCAATGTGACCTTTGTAACGAGGACCACGGGACGCTCAAGGTCATCCAAGAGTTCAACCAGCTGTCCCTGAACCACGAGCGGCCGAGCCGGATGTTATCGTACTTCTACCGCCTGGCGGAGGGCCGGATGCTGACGACGTTCTTCACGAAGGTGAACACGGCGTGTATCTGCGTCCCGTGTTCCTACAAGGAGCTGAGAGAGACTAACCAGCTGCCGGAACTTCATTACCTGTCGGACCACGAGATGGTTGCCAAGCCACAATCGTGTCTGGCGGAAGTCGGGAAGCTTATCGCTCGGAACGCCGCCCCTATTATGGCCCTAAGGGGGAAGAACGTGTTTGAGATCGACCACACCATCAAGATAAGGGAACGCGCCGACAAATTCAACTTCAACGACACTGTTCAACAGGTAAGGAATTATTCTATACAAAGTTTGCCCTGTCGAAAATAAGATACTTTATAAAATGAATGATACACGCCACATAAAGGGACGTTTTATTTATAAGTATTTCAATCTGAGTAAGTATGTTATTACACGAGGAAACGTGTAATAACCAACTAGGTCGTACTTTTGCATAATATATTGTAAACAATATTAACTAAATGATAATATTAATATGAAATGATTAAATGATGTAAAAAAAAATTAAATACTAAAAATAATAATGTCGTCATTGCGCATTAGTACGAAAAAGCACATGCAACATGAAGTACATGCGCTCACGTGTTTGGATCAATGATTTAGACAAGGCAGGTAATATGTTTTAAAACAATCTGACTAACCATTGCAAGACAATTATTTCAAATCCAGTGAAGATTCGAAATGCCACATATCAACCACGGCAAAAGTACCGATTTTCAATTTAATAGTAAACTGTAATGCTAAATTCGTTAAAAACGAATCCTGAAAGTAAATGATAATTATTATCCCCGAAATTAAAAATACATGCGTACTAATTTGTCGTGGTTGAAATTATATTTCGAGTGGTTAAATCGTCACGTATGGGTGAAAGATTCCCGCTGTGACGTAAAACAATAATTCACTCGAGTGGTTAAACCATTGTAGATTCAATGGTAAAATGTACAAAGCTACGTATAATGTATTATGTTAAAGGCACACAATCACGGTTTGTTATGGTCAAACGCATTTTCCTGAAAGTCTGTACATTTGATTTGTCTACACAAGTATATTAGGCAACAAGCTACATTTTCCGCAAGTCCCACTGGTGGAAAGATTTCCGCCCGCAACGTCCTTTAAAAAAATGTTCCTCTCACATCTTTAACATTGGGAAAACATTCCGTCCTCAAATTTCATCGTTTCTAGAAACGAATTACACATTTTATTTTTTTTATTCCAACCGGGGATTGAACATGCGCCAACCTGCACATGGGCTACCGGGGAACACATGAAAGTCTATCACAAATTTTCGAACCCTGTAAGGAGTTTGATGCTATTACTGAATGAGTCTGGTACTATTACGGACGCTTCAGTCCGCGAGTTCTTACGTTATATTTTACCACCGCTTCAATAGAGAAGTGATTCGATGTTTGCGATCATATTTGTTGTAATTTAAAATATTTTGGACACATTTTATAACATCACTAACCATAACCCTAGAATAACCCGAACCCTAAGATAGTATAGTGGGGGCCCAAGGACTAAAGAAGACCTAGTACTCTAAAAATAACAGTAGCAGTATATGACGTCACAACATCAATCGGCCATCCTCGGACAGTTCCGTTGGTCATATCATGACATGTATTTTTCGCCATGTCGTCAAGTCAGTATTCTTACAAAATTGCGTTATTCTAATCTCGCGGATATCGTTGCATGTTATAAAATGACACACGTGAATACAATGGAAGAAAGGGGGGGGGGCGGAAATCATACTCCACTGGTTTTCAATATTTCCACATTTTCTTTTCTTTTCTTATTTTGCAACAAAATATGATAACATATTGAAAACTAGGGGGACATGCCCCAAACGTAGCCTGTTGCTCAATATACTCGTGGAGACGTATCAAATGTACATACTTAAAGTAAAATACCTTTGTCCATGAAATATATAAACAAACCGTGAGAAAAATAGTCCAGATACAGATACCTACATTTACCCATGCTTTAACTAACATTATAATTTGTTAATATACGGACAGTAACAAAAGAGCCATGGTTTAATTTTAGTTATACTTGTAATATTTGGGAACCGAGTATGAAGGATTTTGTAAAACGGCAAAGTAAGTCTATCAAAGTAATTGTATACACGCGATACATCATGATCATGTACAATGTCTGTATTATTTATCCAGGTGGAGAAGATGGTGAAGCAGCAAGAGCAGGATCTTATCAACATGGCTACCAAGCAAATCAGAGACACCGGCAATCTGTACCACGTGCAGGAGAGCAACGAGATCGAGATGAACCTGGATGAAACCATTGTGTAGAGAGGGGTGTTAATAGGAAGGTGGTAGCGATGGGTGGCGATACAGTTATCATCCTTGGTCTTGTCAGTACCAGCCGGATGTTGCGGGTTTCCTCCTGCCTTAATCTGACAAGTCGTGATATGTGAAAGAATCTTCAATGCGACTCTAAACCCCAATTTAAAAAATAATAATAGTAATAATAATTGGAAGGTTGCGGAATCCATTGCGAGGTGTGATTGGAGTCTGTCTCTATGCACAGTGAATGACGAATGAACTGCGATTTCCTGTGAGGACCCAATCTCAGGAGTGTAATGATTTCCGACGTCGTCCTGGCTACTATCCGCGCAGAATGCAGAGCGGAAATGTCTGGATATACCGGTAGACGATGAAGGCATTGCTGTTGCCGTCGTTGATTCTAGTTGTGCAGTCACTGGAGTATATGTCGGACCAGTGAACCAGTGGATTGTTTTCTAGGCAGCAAATTACCAATAGAAAAACTGCTTAGACAGCAATGACACTGTTTAGACAGCATATGATCAATAGAATGATATTGGGTACGCCATCAAACAGCAGTTGTAAACTGCCATGTGCATAGATCGGATACAGATTTGTTTGGATTACCCTTGACACAGTGGACGCAATGTAGATGATCGTGTGGACACTGCAACATTCTGCACGTGCATGTGTGATATACATGTGTGAGATACATAGGAACAGTTCATAGGAACAGTTCATAGAAACAGTTCACAGTTGGTGCTTTGTGTGAATTCTGGATTGCCTGTAAACACAACCATGTTTCTCTAAATAAGCCCACCAAACATATTGGACATTGGATTTATAAGTGCTACAGTATATCTATGGAGTTATGGTGACTTGTTTTGTGTATACCGAATTCTCCGTATGGATCCACTGTATATCTGCTGCATGGATCCACTGTATATAGCCTGTATGGATCCACTTTGTATATATAACCTGTATGGATCCACTTTGTTTATTGAGTGCATATGAACCGACGGCATAAAAGGTGATGGGATCATTATGGAACACTCGGAGAATATTTGTTGACTATCATCCTTGTCATTCCATTACTAATGATCCATGTTTTCATACAATACAGCGTTTCGAGGAGTGACCATCACGGGGAGCATTGCCGTCGAAGGAGCGACATGACGACATCCGCACATATGCGCTTGAACCTAAGTGGAAGATTTCCATTTTGATGGAAATGGGCGAGAGACGTTACGGAAATGAGTGAGGATGTCTGGGAATTTGTTAGCAACTTTTAAAGTAAATGTGAACACCTTCAGTGTCGTATATTGAATTATTACACATATATTTAATAGGCCGCGTGGAATCTGTTTAGAAATGAAATAGAATGATATTTCGTAAATATCAAATTATAAGCGTTTTTATTGGTGTACCGCCATCATGTGAACATTCCATTTATGTACGAGTCTATAAGATTATCTCATTTCCGAGATGTCGGTGAAGTTGTTACGATTGAAGGCATATATATATATATATATATATATATGCCCATACCATTCTTGGACGTCTTAATCGTCTTGATCAGAATCCTGTCATATGGAGCAGTTGATATGTGCGTGGTCACTTCACGGCCACACCCCGCCAGAGCGTACAACTAATTCGTGTAACAGCAGAATGGCTGGAGTAGGGTTGACAGGGGCTACACCATAGATCTTGTCATTGTATACGAATATTAATTTCCAAGGATGGAAACTCGGCGTATGAAGTAACCCACAGGAGAATAGATCATGCCTCGTCAGTCAACACTATACATTATACACTACTAAAGGAATGACGTTTTGAAACATTGAAGTGAAACAAGAATACATCTTATGTAGATTAGGTGGGGAAGTAGAGTGTAAGGGGCGTTGGTGGTGGAGGGTAGAGATCACAATGGGCTACAGCGGAAACGGATGCAGTATGACAATGGACATTTATATTTTAATATATTAGTAGGTGGGTGGGCATATACTTCTTACTGTCGTTTACATCATGGTTCAATCTGACTACCCAGTGTATATATATAACATGTAGACCTATGTTTGTTCGTACGGTGACGCAATGCATGTAGCGTGTATATAGTCCATCCGGGTACCCAGGGGTTTCACTAGCATTACATTTGCAAATGTAATTCAAGTGAAACCCCTGGGTACACGGATGGTATATAGTCGAGGCCTCTCAAGCCAGTCGGAGCTTGCTGTACGTACCTTTGGCCATCCGACCCCACTAGGTGGCGCCTATAGCATCCATTATACCCACGAGTCTTTCAGCGTCTGACGTGGGCCTTCTCTGTGTTGTACCATTAAGGTCCACCGTTAGCTATGGGAGGGAATGTCTGGACCTAGTTGGTGTTCATGTGTAACTATGTAACGTCTGTAAATATGTAGAATTGTGTACCAGGATGGTTGGAGTCAGTTGTTACGATCTAACTTTTGGTAATGGAAGACTATATAGAGATGTCTTTATAGATAGCATTCACTGTTTCCAATCTGATGCGATTGTTCACATTATATTCTCTCTGTGCCTGGTTGTTTTTTCTCTCGTGATATTGTTAGTAGACGGGATGCAACTTGACCTATGCCATCATAGACTATTGTGGTACACATTATTAACATATACAGTTGAATTCTAACCCTTGACCATATGTAGATGTGACGTCGTGTCTTCCCTGAGCTCGTTACAGAGCCCGCTTGGACTCGCGGTGCGAGGAGTAGTGTTTATAGGAACGGCTGGTCACTGCGTGACGAACTATGATCTGTGAATCAAATTTTGGAGAAATTAAAAACTCGATATCTATTTTACTAACCGTGTCCATAGAAAGCTGTAACTTACTAATATTGAATATGTCTTGAGCTAAGTTATCATGTAATATATTTCCATAATATTTTGGAAATGCCAAAACCACATTGATGGAACTTGTATTTGAATATTAACATGAATAATAGAAACAAATTGTTTAGATCTGATCTCATTTGTAAGTTATATTTATTGTACATACTAATAAATATGTACCATCTATGTCCTCTTTGTTCTTGGTGTCAACGTGAAGCCCGGAGACGTGGGCACGACCGTTTCATGCAGGCTGCTGTTCACGTCTGACCTTCTAAGGTCAAGATCTGCAGGACGATACCTACTATGCAATATCTAGTTGTACTCTTGCGTATTTGGAGTTAGGTATCGTGCCCCTCTATAACACGTTCGCTGCCAACTACGAGTATATGTACTCGAACTACGAGTATATGTTCTCGTATTTGTGGTTTTCTTATTTTTGAATATAATAATAATAATAATAATAATATAAAGGAGACATGCTATCAGTCTAGATCTACCTCGTCTCGCAATCGACATTTCCATAAAATTAAATTCAGTCAAGTTCAGTAAATTAACAACTTGAACGTTTCTTACTATAAAAATTATACTATATATGCTATATAGTTATATAATAATATTATAATATACATGTATAATTATATACGTATAGGAGAAAGACCGAGTATCTGTCCATTACTGGGAGGTTATGGAGACGAGGGGCCGTAGGCCCCGAATCCCATTACCTCTCGGTAATGGACAGATACGAGGCCTTTCGCCGACTTAAAATACAAGTCTAAAAGAACAATTGCATACCATGGCACAAATTGTTTTACACGGCAATGATAAAAACCGAACGTTGCATAAACATCAACCATTTACTTACATTTTTTTAATGACCGGGAACCAGGATAACTAACTCGCTTGATCAGTGTTATACATGATGGCAGAACACAGAATTATCTATGCATTTTCCCGATTATTTGGGAGATTTGAGTGGATAATAGAGGTAGTTAATGAATGAATTAATTCATTAATTAATTCGTGCTTTACGTCGCAGCCGAAACATTTCACACATACGTGACGACTATATACAATGTTATTTAATAAAACTAAACACAGTGTTCGAATTAAAGGGGTTCCTGGGTGTCATTTGAAAATATGCAATGCGAAAGGTATCTATGGGACTCCCTGCAAATTACAGATTTGACCACTATAAACATTGCGCTTATGGAAAATGACCCCCTTATTATTTTCTGAATTTCTAATACTGAAACAGGTAGGAGATAGCAAACTATCCTTTGGATATCGGAAAGGCGATTTTGTGAAATTGTTTAACGTTTCATTAGCTGAACTCAAGGCTTGTACAACCCATAAGTGTAAAACTACCCGTAAGTGTTATTAATAAAATCAACCGTAAGTGTAAAAAGTTGCTTACCCGTAAATATAAAAAGATTACTCGTAAGTGTAGACTAATACTAAAAGGCATTCTTACCGGTAAGTGTAAAAAAATCGAATGGAATATGCAAAAATGATTGGCCTTCCCCGGATTGATTAAGTGTTACTTCGTTCCATTGGCGGACACATTCGATAAGCAAACATTTTAAAGATTTTAATTTTGCCCAAATCAGACTCAAAATTGCATTTGTAGGCGATTTTAGTGCTGTGTAATGCAGTTATTAAGTGAACTGCAATACTCATATTTCGGGAACTCACCGACAATATTACCGCAAAATAATTCCACAAATTTCAGCTCCCTGCCCATCATACGTTATCAACATGTTCCCGTGGCAAGTCTCACCAAAAACGTAAAATATTCCAGACTACCAAATTGAAATAATCACTGTAGCAATTAAAATCTGAGTTTTTTTTATGGTTAATTGTGGATATATACAGACTACAAACACATTTATTTGGAATACATTTCATTTTCCAAGGCCCCAGATAGTGTAAATCGACGGCCAAACTTACGTTATTTTGCGATTTTAGTGCTGTGTAATACCCATTTATTAAGTGCACTGCAATACTCATATTTCGGGAACTCACCGACAATAGTATTTAGAAATGATTCCACTAATTTAAGCTTCCTGGCCGCCGTCATACATAATGAGAGATGACGTTATGGTTTATCATCTAGTGTTATTTTTATTCGGATGTGTTTTTTGTTCATGTGATAAATGCGTAGTTATACGGTAGGAACTACACATTTTAGGTTTCGTTATGTTTATTTCGCGAAATAAATCGATCTACGCTTACATTATCGAAAACCGGTAATATCGGGGGATACATGTTATAAAGTAATATTTTCCGTATTTTACCAAACCGGAAGTGCACTGGATTTGTAAATATGCCGTCCACCGTTGTAAAAAGACCCTGCCAAAGTTTATTGCAATTTAACAGCAGAAATAGCTTAAAGACGCAGCTGACAATTATCAACAGATGTCTCGCCACCGGTATTAAATGCAGCAAAAACCAGTTGGCATTAATATGTGCTCAAATAACGTGTCTAACTAAGTTAATTCGAGGTCAAACTTGAGACAGTACTACTTCGGTTTTCGCTCACGAGTTTGACAACATTGGGCCACTTTTATTGGCTGGGTAATGTTATTGCGTAACATAAACATTGGCTACTAGTTGACATACCAATTGATCAGTCGATTCCCCCCTCCCCTCGATCAATCAATGTCGTGAAACTTTACCCTGGATCCAACATTTACCGTACTATAAGCATTCACATATTCGACAAACTCTGTAGCTCTATGGTGTCAATAAAATGTAAACAATAGTATTATAGCACAACATAGAGCTACATAACCGCAGCTAAGTAGTGATAATGCCTCGCCGATTTCCGCCCGCACCCCTCCCCTTTTTTCATGTTTTATCATGTTTAACATTGGGAAAACATTCCGTCCTCAAATTTTTTTAAATTTTTATTCCACCCGGGAATGCCAACCTGCACATGGGCGACAAGTTAGTGTCAGAGGACCTACTGACTGCACTACCAGGGTACACATGAAAGCCTAACACAAATTTTCGAAGTCTTGTATCTCCATGTGCAGTGGGAACCCTGTAAGGAGTTTTATGCTATTACGGAATGAGTCTCGTACTATTACGGATGCTTCAGTCCGCAAGTTTTTAAGCCAGACTTAAGTTATATTTTACCACCGCTTCAATAGAAAAGTGATTGGATGTTCGCAATCATCTTTGTTGTTATAAAATGTGTCCAAAATATTAATAATAACCCTAATCCTAAGATAGTATAGGGGGGACCCAAGGGCTAAAGAAAACCTAGTACTCTGTAAAAATAACAGTAGCAGTATGACTTCACAATATCAATCGGCCATACTCATTCGTTGGTCATATCATGTGACATCCGGCTTCCATGTTAGATTTCTATCGACAGACACTTGAGTTCGAGTTGTACATGTATATTTCGCCAGGTCGGTAAATCAGTATCCTTGCAAAATTCCGTTATTCTAGTGTCGCGGATATCATTGCATTTTATAAAATGGCACACACGTGAATAGAATGAAAGAAAAGGGAGGGGGGTGCGGAAATCATACCGTTTACATTCAATAATATAACGACCAATAACATTGCTATCATTTTCGTTTCCTAGTCACATACATGTATTGTTGTCAGGCCATATGTACCGATATATGTTTTCCCTTACATCATCACTGCGCTTGTGTTGTGTGCAATCCGCTGTCTTATTAGCAGTTTATTTCCGGCAACAGTGCAACGTTACACAGAACCCACCATCCATCCCCGTCTCCACGTCTCGTGTCCATAACTCCACAATAGTTACACATTTTGTTATAGGTGTTTGTGCATGATTATTGCAATGTCCTGATACTGTATTATATGCTTCATTTCGGGTTTTATTCATGATTATTTGTTCACTTACATTGGGGCTGGCTTGGTTGTCATACTGCTAAGGGTGTATCATTTCCCAACCTCTTTTGGCTATAAACCCGGGCTGGTTTTGGCCCCAAAACAATATTCATGGATGCCAGCTGTATTTGTATCTAGGTCAGCACGAGCCCAGGATCATAATTTAATTAGTCCGGGTCCAGGACCCCAGGATATCTATTATTTCACACTAGCTGGGTTCTATTACCTGAAATATCTCCAGGGTACTCTGTGCCTGAGACACCAAGACAAATCTCCAGGGTATATATATATATATATATATATATATTATATCCAAGGTACTTTCTTACTCCCAGGGTTTTTCTTTAATTAAAATCTATATTATAAATATACGATGGAGCCAGCCCCCATTCTTGTGCCAATCATGTAAATAAATATCATTTACTTATGTATTTTGTTGTCAATGCGCAAAGTGTTTATTGTTCCGTCAGTCTAACAATACTCCATTTCCTGTATGAAGCACTGGCCCTGAGATTGCGAAACCTTTTTGAGGACGATTTCATGCTCAACTCAAAGTTTTGTTCACAAATCCTCATATAAAATTTGAGCTTGAGCATATTTCGTAATCTCGGGTCCTGGTCTTGCTAATTGATGGATTGGACATGTGATAACCCTCCAAACACTGGACTATTCAGTGCTGAGAATTAGATTTACTGCTTACGACCAATAGTTTGACATGAAATGCATTGAATACCCTATTTTGTATAGTAAGTACTTTATTGAATGAAAAACAAACAAAAATACATTTTGTTATTTTCTACTTCCTAATCAAAGTTTTGTACAAGTTTTGTACAGTAGAGTCGCTTTCAAGATTCTTTCACTTATCAGTTACAAATTGTGGAATGTTGTAAATAATACAAAATACATGTACATTCATCCTAGTATGCAATGTTTGTTTTGTTTATCTTCCTGGGGCAAGTATCACAGTGTTGATTATCTTCCTGGGGCTGCTTTCACAAAGCTGGAGTACAATGCAAATGTAGTACTACAATTGTTTTGTGAAACTGGTCTCTGATAGATTATTTGGGAGTACACGAATTGGAGAAAATAACGGCACATGATGGATATTCTGTTTCATCATAGCAACTAACAGAGGTGAGAGAGGGAGAAATCATAAGTTATTTGTTCTTCACAGAGATGAGAAAAGTTTGCAAAATAACAAACATGACATAGATGTCTGAAATCTGTCGACAGTGTCAGCCGCACAACATAGTGTAATTAGATCTACTTTTGGTTTAAAGTGTTGCATGTTTACACCAGAGAACCATAACATGTCCAAGAAAACAGTTCTTTGATAATAATATATGATAATAATATATTGTCAAATTTCAACAACACCCGTAAATTTCAAAACGCCATATATTTATCTCCATTGCAACATTCAATGCCAAAATTCATTTTATGGAGGAACTCTTTCTTGCTAGCGCGAATGATTTTATTTATTTAAAAATTTGTTTTAATTGGTGTTTAGAGTCGCTTTCAAGATTCTTTCACTTATATCACGACTTGTCAGTTTAGGGCAGGAGGAAACCCGC